>OZ020522.1:26182333-26260699 GCA_963971425.1 Bryoerythrophyllum caledonicum
CCCATTCTCACAGTGATTTGAGTGTAGAGATTGAGGTTGAGTTGAGTTTTGCTTACCTGGAGAGTGTGCAGTCGACGTCGCAGCTGCCCTACTTCGACCGCGTCGCCCTCCCCCACCGCCCCTCGCAGCCGGCGACGACAGCACCCCTCGCAGCCACCGCGCCCCCGTCGTGAACCGCAGTAGTCGACGGCGATGGGGGCCTCTGACCCACGACAGCACCCCTCGCGCCAGGGTGACCCCGCCAGTCGACGAACCTGCGACACCTGCAGGTGCCTCGGGCGCTTGCGGCGCATCGACAGCGTCGTCCCACGCCGTGAGCCACTGCCTCACTCGACGGCGACTGGGTCCTCCGACCTCCACCACGGTCTGGACCTTCACCGGCACGTTGAAACCCCCCCCCCTCCACTGACTTCCGTACGCGTCGTAAAGACGGTATTCGGCCTTCGACGCGATGGTGGGGACTCCCGAACTGCATGAGCATCTTCCATGACTCTGCTGCTTACAACAGATTTAGACTAGTCTTGGCTCTCTTCAGTATCAGGCCACCACTCTTCTTTCAACAAGGTATTCAACAAATTAGGAAATGATTTTCTCTCAACCCACCCCAAATGCCTTGCTACTAAGTGTCTGAACAAAAATCTCCAGTTCCTACCAAGAGGATTAGAAGGCCACACAACGCTCTTAGGTCTTGGCTTCAAAGCAAGGTGACTCTCATCAAGCATCAAACACAGTTCATTGGCAACAATGTCTTGAAAGCACCCTAAATCCTCTTGCAACCACCTCCGAATCTCCCTCTCTATCTTCAAACGGCTACTGCGTTTATCGACAGCCATCCTTCACCAATGGCCAAACTACAGCGACAACCCAAAAAAGAAGAAAACGTTGAAGAAAGCGCCCAACGGCACTCACCGTTGTTCACAACGCCGTGAAGGCAACTGCCAGGCCCTCTGTCCCGCGATTGCCAAGTCAAACCCGCTCTTGACCGGCCTTCGAAACCAGCCCAGCTTTGCGAAATAGGACAGCCCGCCTCTCAAATTTCGTACCAGGGTTTCCGCCCCTCCTTGCCCGTCTCACCCTCTCCGCAGCACGCGACTGCACTCAAGCAACGAAGAAACGATTGCAGGCACCCCCCCCAAAATCTCGTTCTGGCAGCACATCAAACGAGCAGGCAATCGGGATGCAACATCAGAATCCTCTCTCGAAAATGCTAGGGTTTACGACCCCGACATTGGCACCCGATGACCGCTCCGCCCCCCAAAACCGTTTCTTCCTTCCTCGATGACCAGTTTGGTCACCGGTGATGATTAAGGGTTAAGGAGATTGAACTATCTTGGATTCAATAAAAGAAAAAAAATCCAAAAATATATATCTTACATGTTTTCTTTTAAAATTTGTCACCCTACAAATGTTGATTCATAAACTCTTAAAGGACCAAGTGTCAATAATGGGCTTTTTGAAAGTTCACTCATGTTCTTATGGTGTCGATTTATAACATTAGTTTTTGAATTTTTTTCTTGTAGATATGCATTACTAAAACTTGGTGGGAGTACAATTTTTTCTTAAATCCAACATATAATGAAAAAGTTACAGGTTTTGAATTTCAAACAGGAGCAGCACGTCGGGCAACTCCAAAAACTTTTGCTAGGACACTCTATTGAATGTGAGATTTTCAATACTAGCAAGTAATATCATTTTCTTTCATATTGTCAGAAAATAGTTCTTGTCTTCAGTGAAAAATAACATATTACCCTACCCAATGGTCAATTTTGTACATAATTAACTCACAATGGAGAGTGTCTATTTTTTTTGAAAGTTCAAGAGATTTGTTTGAGTGATACACATGAAATGCCAAGGTGATACATGTGTAATGCATGGAGGATACCCGTGTAGCACATATGTGATACCCATTGATACCCATTGTATCCCAACCACTATGATCCGAAAAATAACTAGTTTGGCAAGTAGTGTCCAAAAGTGACCACTTCCTAAGGTAACCCAAGTCAAACATTTCCACACATTTTTGGGCAAGGTATTAATAAAAAATTTGAACCTCTACTCCTTGAACAATTTTTTTAATATCCTACACCGCTTCTCTACCTCTAAAAATTGGTGTATAAGGAACTTATATCATGTTTACCACATTGGTAATGGATTTAGACCTTGGGTAGTGCTAAATTTTGACACAAAGTGAAGTCAAAGTCTGTTGACTTACTCAATGCAGGGAAGAAAATCAACCATCTTTGTGACTTCAAACACTATAATCTTTCAATCCATGCGGTCAAAGTTTATCAAATTTCGTGAGTATGTTACTCAATGAGACTTAATTGAAATCATAAGGTCAAACTGGAAACAATTTTTTTTGTTTCCTCCCTTACTCATTGCACTAGAATCAACAAATTTTGAAATGTTTTTAGTGTCAAACTGTCATGGCCCTTCAGGGATTAGAGAAAGCAACGAATTGTATTGGAACACAAATATTTCAAATGACGAAATTGTCTTGAATGATCATATCGTTTCTTAGTTCTGATTACTTAATTTTCAATTTATATTTATCATACTGAAACCACATCACATCTACAATATATGAGTGTCTTATTACTTACAATCTCATGCTTAAACTATTGTAATTCAAAGGATATTTCGTAACAGGTATCAGATTAAAATAAACTAAAATATATTTTTAGACATGTCAATTCCAAGTTTTAGAAAAATGATTTTCTCATAATTCAAAATAACAAAAATCTCAAACAGAGCCCAAAATGTGGAATTGCCTTGAAAATATATTTTTCACTAAATCAACCTTTGAAATATGGTAGGAGATTTAAACGAATATCAACATATTTGAAAAATCCCTTTTATTGTATGATAGAGTTTTGAGTACATAAGTTTAGAAATATGAGATCATCAAAGTGAACATAAATACATAAATAAATTCGCCAAAGGAAAACATATGATTTTATCACATGATTTTAAATTTCTAAAAGCTTAGAATACTAAAAATCGACTGAAAAGAGACCCGAAAAAAAGAAAAAAAGAGGGCTAATTCATGGTACCTCGTGAAAATTCTCTGTTTGTTCACAAAAACAACACTTTCTTGGATATACTACAAATAACACTTCCGTGCAAAATCGTGATCCATTTAAAAGAAAGAAAATATCTAAATAAAAAATCAAAGTATAATAGGAATAAGAGAAGTCTGTGCAAAAGTAAGAGTTCAAAATTTGATGCTAAATCACGAGAAAACGTTCTCTCACAATTGAATTTTAGAGGTTATATTATTTAGATTACAATAGAATATTATGTGTAGAAAATCTTATATCAAGAAACTCCAATGCTTTCAATCTTTAACCCCTAGGGACCAAGTGTTTGTTCACGGGACAAATCTTTTCACTGATTGCAATTATTTTTCAATCCGTTTGGTTGATCCTACGGATACATTCCCAAAAAGTGTACTTAGTGACTTAAGTTTAGAATGTAACCATAGGATCTTCCATACTCAGTGACTTAAGTTTAGAAGAAGATCCTACGGTTACATTCTCAAAAGATTAATCCTGGGAGTTTACATCAACGAAGTAGATATTCCTCTAAAATGCCTTGGTCTGTTAGGGATTAATACCACAACTTAAAAGTCTAATACAAGAGAAAAAGTCCCAGCTTGGGAACCACCCAAGTACTGTATGAAGAAGCTTTCATCGAAATTGGGATGTAGATGGATGAAACGGAGTAATGATGCAGTGGACATGCAACGGGCGCAAGCGCAGGCCTTTTCCTGGGAGAGCGCCAGAGTGGTCCAAAACGTTGGGACATGGCTAACGAACCGCGCCACCCCAAACCAGCGCCGCAGACGGATGCCGCACACTGCACTAAGTTATTCGCTGTAAGATTCATGCTACAGTGCTGCTAGTACGTCACGACCCAGCCGAGCCTGCATCTCCTGCGTCGAGCCTGGGATCACTATCTTGCCAGCTTTCCACACGCCAAAGCAGTGCCGGAATCAATTTCTGCGACACCATCATCACGTCCCAGTCCCTCCCACTTCTCTCTCTCTCTCTCTGGCCGAGGTTTCGCTGCTACCTTGTTAGATGAGCTGCTCTATGCACCCACAGCGGACTCAACCGGCACCTAGACGCGCACAGGCAAGGAGAGGGTAGCATGTCAGATGCAGCATTCACATGAGACAAGGCCGCTCACCCTCCTGCAGATGAAACGTTCAGCTGATCTCATTCTCCTGCTCGTGTGCGTCATTTCCACGTCGAGGTTGTGACGACACGTAACATGCCGGAGAGGACATACTGCAGTAACACGCCACCACCGCGTGTGCGGTAATGGCACTGCTTCGTCAACCACTTTGACACACTACGAGTATGGAGAACATGGGATTTAATAATCCGCATTTTGATTCTTGTAGATATCGTACAACACGGCTGGGGAGAGAGAGTTGCTGCTGCAGCATAGTGCGACTTTCAAGCTCCCGGTTTGCAGCAACCATGCACCAGATGAAGCTGCAACGCTCCAATACTATATACTCATTTCATCTAGTACAAAGAAGTCTCCACTACTACTACTACTACTACTACTATTACTACTTGCACCGGCTGGGCAAATACGCTACAAAATTTGGTGGAGCTCGGGTCTCGTGCGAAAGATTGGCTCTCTTCATAAGCGACCTCGAAAATACTCCGACTAGAGTTTGTGTGAGTGTGTGTGTTTATGTTACCTCGGTCCCCGGGCGGGGACAAGCGTGGACGGGTGGCTACCGTGTGGGGGGAATGGGGGAGGAGGGAAAATTGGGGCGATCACGTGACGAGGATGTCCGCGGCGTTGAACCAATCGAGGCTTCCGGTGTGGTCGAACGCCAGGCCACCGATGTCATCGCCCAGCAGATCGAACTCGGCGGCGAAGTCGAGCATGTCGTCGCCGGCATTGCCCGGCAAGTCGAATAAGAAGTCATCGGACAGGAACACCTCGCCCAGGTCACTCCCCACCGCGGCCGCGCTCTGCGCAACGCAATTCTCCGACAACTCGCTCTCGGAGTCGGAGGTATTATCGAAGAAGCTCGACGCTAGCGCCGCCTGGCTGTCTACCGCCTCGCTCGACGACGGCTCGCACGCAGTGAGGCTAGAACAAGGCGACCCGTCCGACGACGGCGAGCACGTCAGGTGGCATCCCGCCACGCTCAAATTCTCCAGCAACATGTCGTCCAAATCCTCAGGCTCAATTGTCTCGCACGCATCAAACACATCCTCCTCCCCGCGCGACTCACAGCTCTCAATCCGCTCGACCTCCACCGCACACAACGGCGTCGTCGTTAAGTCCTCCTTCACGACCTCCTCCTTCGTCACCACCACCTCCTCCTCACTGAAATTCGTGTGCGCCTGCGGCCCGCGAATCTCCCTCGCGGCGCGGTCGTACGCCTGCGCGGCCTGCTCGGCCGTGTCATACGTCCCGAGCCACAACCTCACGCCCTTGGATGGATCACGAATCTCCGCAGCCCACTTCCCCCACGGCCGCTGCCGCACGCCCCTGTACTTGTGCGCCTTGCCCTCCAACCCCTTGGCCTTCACCATCGGCGGCGCCTTCACCTTGCGCGCGATCTTGGGCACCTTCTTCTCCGCCACCACCACCACCTTCTTTTTCGGCTGCCACGCCTTGTCATAGAAACTGACATCGCTGTCCACCGGACTCGCGTAGCTCACGCTGCACTGCATTGGCTTCACCAAGTCCGGCTCGTCGACCTCACTGTCGTCGTCGTCGTCGTCGTCGTCGTCGTCCACCTCCGCCTCCGCAGGCTCCCCATCCGCCATCCGTATCTCGTGCACCAGGCGCCGCGGGGAATTGCGCCGGGGCCGAAAACTGTCGTCCTCGTCGCTGGACGAGTCCGTGGCGTCGGGGTCCGTGCAGATGACGCGCACCCGCTTAGGCCAGCGCCGCACACCATCCTCGGACTCGGACTCAGACCTCCACTCGCGCTTCAACATCTGGCCCGGCATTTGCAATTGTCAATGTCGCAGCTCAACGTCGTGCTCTAGCAGCTCTGAAACCCACAGTGCGTCATGGTAGGGAAAGGAAGGCGTGTTGCCTAATTGGGAGTAGGACACAGAGGTGGGAAGAGCGCACAATGCAGGCAGGGAGCCAAGGGAAAGTGCAAGGGCGCTATATTTGTGACGGCCAGTTTGAGTTGGTAAGAAGGAGCGTGGCTCGCAACCGGGGGCTGAAGGGCGAGGGAGGATCAATTTATGGGGGCCAGCCGCTGCAGGCTGCAGGCAGGCAAACCCAGGCCCATTGATGAAAGGGAGCTACGAGCGTAGGTACCACAACCAGATAACAACAATATCTATCTGGGGCCTGCCTGCGCCCGACTCACACTCTGTACGCTGGATGCAATTCATCCATGTCCTTCTGTGTTTTTCTTTCGGCCTCGCTGCATTGCGCTTTCATGTCCCTTGCTGTGTGAACGGGACCAGGTTATTTGACTGTCGCTTTGCTTCCATTTTGTGTACGCTGGCCTCCTCATAGGACCAAGGTCTTGTAGTGGAACCTCTAACCCCTAAAGGATTAAACGTCCCCGCGGGGTCAAATTGAATTTTGGGCATGTACCTACTATTCGAAAAAAAATCCTTTTTCTCTGAAATTTATATTCAATATAGCCTCTCATAAGAGCTTCGTGGAGATATTTTTATTTGATTTTTTGGATTTGTGGTTTGAAAGTTAGTACCACTTAAAGCCAAAAGTGGGGACTCCCGGCACCTCCAAAATTTTTGACAAAAGTTTCTATTGACATTGAGATTTTTCACATGTAAAGAATATTTCCTTCTTTGGAAATTTTCAAAAAAAAATCTTGTCTTTAGTGTAAAAAGGCATTTTATTCCAAGTCAAACATTTTCACACATTGTCGAGCAATGGGGGAAAAATTTCATCTTTTCTACATAAAACCTAGAGATCTTCATATTTTTCACTTTTTATTTTTTCAACAACAATATGTGGTGAAAACCTTCTTATTGACCATTTGGATTATCATTTGAATACATACGTAGTTCACAAAAAAATAAAATGTGAAATGGCAATTTTTGAACCTCCACTCCTTGCACACTTGTTTTGAATATGCTACACCCCTTTCTTACCTTTAAAAATTGGTGTGTTGGGAAATAACATCATGCTTAAGACAATGGTAAAAGATTTAGACCTTGTACAATGCAAAAATTTGATACAAAGTGAAGTCAAAGTCTGCTGATCTACTAAACGCAAGGAAGAAAATGAACCATTGTTTTGACGTTATACACTAAAATCTATCAATCCGTGCGGTGGATTGCAACCAAAATTTTACGGCATGTTTATATAGAAGTTTTTTTTAAGTTCTTACGGTTGAAAATCCAAAATTCACTTTTAAATGTGATTTTCATGTCTCTTTTTGGCAGTGGCAGTTTTGGACTGGTTTTAGAGCGAAAGTGGTCGTGGTCCTTTAGGGGCTAAGGTAAGCCTCCCCATAACCAACAAAAACCCATAGCCAACGCCTATAAAATTAGGGTATATCCAACCCTCTTTCATCCCATTGCCACCAACTCAGCTCCAAATGGAGGTTTGCTATTAGTCAAGACCCTTACTTTTGGTCGTTGGTTATGTGGGGTACCTACTGTTGGTCACCCACTAAACATGGTTGCACAATTTGAAAATTCAAAACTAATTCATTTTTCATCAAAAAAATATGAAATCACTTGGGTTGAAATTGTAATTCTATTGGCTATCATTGAAAAAGAATAGTATAATTATCTCCTCTCTCCATATATGCACATTCCTTAATTTGTCGGTTTTAGGGGGGCTTATCTTACTCCATTGAATAAACATTGCTAAGATGAACTTCTTGCAAATGTAACCAACGAATCTTCTTCCAAACTAATATGATGGAATCAAAACTTTGTGAAGTTTGATTGTATGGATTGACTAGATAATTGCAGTTAAAGTGAAAAAACTTGTCCTCCAAGGGGACACTTGGTCCTTTAGGGGTTCAAATTGTTCTATGCTACGAATTAACCCCTCATTTTTGTTGACTAATTCTCACCAAAAAGACACTTCAAACTTGCTCATTTTAGTCCATAGAGTAGAAAAAAAAAAAAAGTCATCATTTCAATCTCCAACTATAAGATCTTCATTAAGACTATAGACTTTGAAGTGAATAATGTTTTTATTCTTCTTCCTTGTGTTTGAAGAACTATAGTAGCAAACTTTGACTTCACTTGGTGTCAAATTTTTGCATCACCATTTATACTATTACGATGTATGTGATGTTAGTTCCTTTAAACCAATTTTTAGACGCATCAAAGAAGTGTTGGATTTTGAATTAAATTAAGCAATGAAGAGAGGTTTGGAAATCACCAACCCACATTTTGATTTAATCAAATCATTCTTAAGTGTATTGAAAACTAAGGTTCATGCTGAAGCAAAAAATAAAAAATAAAAAATGAATATCTTTAATCATTACAAAGAAATGAAATGTTAGGTGGAAAAACTCTTTATGATGGCAGAATTTTTATTAAAAAATTAATAGAATGAGAATGAAAATTATATTGCTATGTGACTTTTATCTTCTTGCATCTTTGTACAAAGTTACAAGAATTGCAAATAAAAAATGCAATCATGGAAACATGCTCGATATCTGCAAAAGTCGACCCTTGCACTTTTGGTCTTTGGAGCATCTCCGCCCTTTCCATGCCAACCCGGCAGAAAAGGGTGGAGATACCCTCCACTTCTTTGCCTTGCGGTCGGGCTACCGGCTCTATGCCGCACCACCAGCCGGGGGCCAGAGCAAAGGCACGCCAAGCCGTTGCAACTCGGTGTTGTCATATCTAAGTAATTTCGCAGATGATGATGTCTATTGGAGAATACCGCGCCTTATAAGGATGGAGCCACTCCCATGTTGCCATGGGGCCGGATAAGAGTGGTGGACGTGCACGACATTTTATTCACTGGGTTGGTCAAAATGTTTGATTTCCTTGATTGGGCACCAGTCCGGCATCAAGCTTGGAGCGGGATGGTGCCTGCAGTGGGGCGGCTCCATGCCTTCGGCACGTCATAGCAGGCATTTTTGCCAAGGCCTAGTGCCCCGGTGGAAATGCTCTTAGGAGTTAAGACACTCAACTACTAGACACAAGTGTGGAAGGTTAGAATAGAAACAAATCATCATTTCAATTATAATATCCTCAGCTTTTTCAATTTGTTCATTAATCTTTTACCGCCCAGCTATGTTCCTTAAAAAACCTAGATTTTTACTAATTCTTTCCTTTATACTAGATTTGATGGAAATACAATGCCTTATTTTAGTATCTAACCTTACATAATTGAACTCAAACCATGACCTAAACTTTGGGAAAAAATTTGCACAACATCCAACGATTGATGGAATAAATAAATCATGTTTAAAATTACCATGTTTTGGAAGTGAAAACTGTGGGTTTTGGAGGGTGTACTACTTTATCCATCAATATACTCTTGCAAGAATTTTTGTACTCTGAATAAATTCAATTCACATGTGCACTGGGTTGATAGCTTTGCATTAACCTATTATATGTGAAGATTTTTTTTATACATGCTTATTGATGATTTTTTTCTTTTGTCTACTTGATTGTATACAAAAGTGTTCCAAACTTATACAAATCAAAACAAAAGTTTTGTATGTGAGGAGAGGGATCAACATTCACAAAACAGTGAAGAATGTTTTAACCCCTAAAGGCCCAAGGCATTTTAGCACTTGAACTCATTGAGAACTACCAGTTTCAATGCATTCAACACAAAATGCAAATCAACACATTTTTTACATATCCAACCGTAGGATCTTGTACTAGGATTGTACAAATGTATGTAGTAAAAAAATTGTTCAATTTGACCGGATTGAAAGATATCACCTTTGAAGTGAGGCATAAACTCTTCTTGAGGTCATACTAAACACCTTCATCAAACTTTGCCCACCTTCTATGGCAACTTTTTGCACTACAATTTGAGATTTTCTAATTTTAACTTAAGAGGATCATATTAGGCACATGTGCATCAGATTTTAGAAGTAGAAGAGGGGTAGAAGATGTCCTTAAAGATCTTGCAATGCAACTTTGTGCTAAGAAATAAGAATACACTTCAAGTTTTGCATATATCATATCCTTTTCATATTTTTGAAATTCAAAATTCCGTACTGCAGATGCAAAGATCTCCATTTCCTTTCCAAGAGGAATTTTTTAGATGGAAAAAAACTCAAATTTCTATTGAATTTAGAGTTAATTAAACTTTTTTTGTTGCACTATTTGTTATGTGTCAAACTAAACCGCTGCACTATTTGTATATGTTTCATTTTTTTTTGAAACTTTTGAACAATAAGTCAGATTTCTACAAAAATTAGGTCTACGGGAAGCTAATAAAAATTGACCATTCAATAAAAAATCTCAAAAAATTATGCCTAAATTTGAGAACGTCGTACCCTGCCCAAACACAAAATGTCCTCCAAAGGGATATTGCGCCTTCAGGGGTTAAAGACAAAGTTCAATCAAAATTTAAGACCAAAATTGATGTGCATGTGTGTGAAATACAACATAATATGCGGCATGGTATTCATTGTATTTCAGTGTATTTGAAGTATTTTGTGTTGTATTCCTAGCTTTTCCATGAGTTCTATAACTCCAAATCATTATATGATTGTTGTAGAGTGTTCATGTAATGAGTGCGCAAATCTGAATCTCCTATCTTGAAGCCTAATTCCTCATGGATTTCATGCAAATTGAGTTTTAGCACCTCCGGAGGCCCATTTTGGGCTTGCTTGGCGGTAAAGGGTTAAGAGGCAATATGTGATTTTTGAACTACTCTTGCAAAGTGGCATGCAACAACTCCATTTCTACATGTACTATTTTTTAGATTGGAGAAATTGGGCCTGAAATTATGGTGCTAAAGTGGCATGCAACAACTCCATTTCTGCATGCACTAGAGTTTTCCTAAAAGCACTAGGCATGGCAACCCAGGATTAGATACTGTATCTTGGATTTGAGTAGTTGCCCTGAATGTGGAGTGCCGAAATTGAGGAATTAAAAAGGTTCGGTGACGAGGGGATGTCCGGTTGAATTTAAAGTGCAAATAACGAATGGAGGAGGCTATATGGGGTTGTACAAATCATGCACATGTGCGTGTGGAGCCTAGGCTTAGGAGTCGAGGTGGAGCTTGTGGATATTATAGTACTATGCAAGGAATGCCAACTTATAGTCCTGGAAATACGCAGGGTGAGATTTCTAACCCTCCAAAAATTTCGACTTATACATCTCATACTGAGTTTGTGTTTAGAAAAAGACACAATGTCCGCACATCCTGCTGCACCCTCTCTTATTGCCTAACAAAGGCCAGCCACCCTTGGAAAACACAACTTTCAGGAAAACTCTTCTATTTCTTAGATTGGAGAAATGGGGCCTGGTTTTATGGTGCTAAAGTGACTTGGTCTTCTTCTACTCCATTGAATTCCAACATTACACCTGGTATTAATAACATAGGAGAAATTTAAGCAAATTATCAGTGTGCCTGACAAGTAGTTTTTTTGTTAGTTATTTTATTGGTTTTTTTTCCCTATTTTCTGTGGTTTGAGCACAAATAAATGAAGTGATGTAGCCAAGCGCAAGATACTAAATTTCAGCACCTACATTTAAGCTCTGTTATTTCATCAAAAAGAGAATTTACCTGATGCAGATTTGTTCAGAACTTTATTATCCATGCACATGGGGGATCATTCTTCCTTATGTTTGATTATTATACCATATAATTCAAATAGACAGAGATTGACATCTTTGTTGAAGTACCTTGCTGGGCAAGTCAAGGAACCCAAGCCTCTTGTGTAGGTGATACTTATCACCTAAACTCTTAATTAGCTCTAATGGAGGGCAACATCTGCGAGAAATTGAGTTTGAACACTAGAGGCTATCATTATGTCACCCAGGGGATCTCATTTCACTGGCCGATTGTATCATATGCTCAGGCACCCAAACAAAAGAACATAAACACTTCCTCCATCTACTCCCTTGGGCCTTGACAACACATAGACAAAGATTTGACTTCAGTTTAATGTTTTTAAAACCAGCCTGACCTTGATAACTGGGCATACAAGACTGTCATACACAAGGTTGATATTCAAAGCACCCACCATGGGCACGGTGTGCAAGGGGATTGCAATTAGGTGGCCAATACCAGCTGCTTACATAAGTGAGGCTACAATACCCATGTGCTGCTCAAGCAAAGAAGGGACGGTTCTGCAGCAACTTTCACGATACTATTCCACTCCCTCCAAGATCAAGGCAGTTACCCATAAAAATGCTATTAGTTACAATACGATCCTTGGTTAGAGAAAAGGCTTCACATTGAATGGCCGGATCCCAGCACACGGTTTTAAATTGTTACCAGAATTCAGGTTTGCTTCAGTACAGTCAATCACGAAAATATTTCACCACCACCCCACCACAATGCCACGCATTCAAAGAGCGAAAACATAATATCTCCAGCACCTCAAAAAAATAGCCCCCACCTCCCTTCACCATGACCTGGCCTAACTACAACACTCAACAAAAAAAAGGAATAAGGGGGAGTAAAAGCACCAGTTCTAAGCATTTCCCCAAGTCTTCCAGAAATCTGATTTGACAGGACACCCCCCACGCTCGGACTTACCAGGTGGGGGAGGAGGTGGTGGGGCCAAAACCTGGGCGCGGACAGGACGTCCCCCACGCTCGGACTTACCCGAGGTGGGCCCCATCATAATTGCATGGGTTCATTTTTCTGGCCCTCCCATTTTGGGGGGGTCAGAGGCTTTTTTTGTCTATAGGTCCCCCTTTGGCTAAATTTAGGCCCCCATTCAAAAACAAAATAGGGGCCAGGTTTTGGCCCCACCACCTCATCCCCCACCCGGTAAGTCCAAGCGTGGGGGATGTCCTATCAAATCGCAAAACCTGGCCACTATTTTGTTTTGGATGGGGCCCTAAATTTAGCAAGAGGGGACTTCCTAAACTAAATTGGAGCCATAGGCTCCAATTTATTTATAAAAAAAGCCAAAAAAAGCCTCTGACCCCCCCCCCAAATGGGAGGGCCAGAAAAATGAGCCCATGCAATTAAGACGGGCCCCACCTCGGGTAAGTCCGAGCTTGGGGGTATCCTGTCCACGCCCCAGAAATCCCCCAGGACCACGATAATGTGGGGCCCATTTCGGACTTGGGATGAAAGATGCGAGGCGGCCGAATGGAGGAATATGAAGTGGGCCCCACACCAAACCTCCCTCACACATGATATTACTTCATCCAAGGGCATGGACATGACATTGCATTCATCGACAGGAAGAGAGGGTATTATTTCATTGAGCCGCAGTGGCGCGCTTGCACAGGGGTGCACAGTGGACGAAATGAGGGGCTGCCCCGAAGCCCACTTGGGCTAGGCGGCCTGCTTGGCATTGATTGCAGCCCCACACCGGCCTCGCAACTGCCCGGGCCGAAACTTAAAGGCCGTCGTCATGCCTCTTCGCTCCAACCCGCATGGGGAACTTCGGCTGGGGAACACTGGTTCCATAGTAATCCTCCCCATATTCGCCACTGAGGCCAACGACAGCAGTATTAGATCTCCAACGTGTCAGCACACCCGTGTACGAATTTGTGTCCAAAAGGAGGAGTAGGTGGAATAGAATGTTGTGGGCACTTGGTTTCTTACCCCTGCCTCCAAATATAGAGGCGCCTCCCCCTAACTTAGCTGGCCACTGTGAGCTTGGCAGGGTTCGTTGGTTACTTGTTGACGGTTGCCCCTCCACTGTAGCCATTTCCCGGTCTTGGGACCCATTCTCCGTCTCTGGTAAACTCCTCTGGTAAGGGACCCATGATCCTGCCGTGTTTCATGGTGATTCTGATTTGTTGTTCACTATAGTTTCTGCGACAACACAAATATAGGGATGCATTAGAGTTTTCCTGAAAGTCTGAGTTTTAAAGGGTGGCTACCTTGTGTCAGCCGAAAAGACCCGGTGCAACATCCTTTAACCCCTAAGGTACCTTGACAGTTTTACACCAAAAACACTTCAAACTAAATGGATTCTAGTGCAACGAATAAAGAAGGTAACAAAAACTTCGATCTTTAGTTCTAACCGTAGGATCTCAATAAAGGCTTATTAAATAATACATGTACAAAATTTCATAAACTTTGACCGCACGGATTAAAAGATTATAGTGCTTGAAGTCAAGCAAATGGTTCATTTTCTTCCCTGCGTTTAGTGGATCAGCAGACTTTGACTTCACTTGGTGTCAAAAAATTTCACTACAAAAGGTCTAAATCTATTACCATCTTGTTAAGCATGATGTTAGCTCCTTACACACCAATTTTTAGAGGTAGAGACCGGGTGTAGCATATTCAAAACAAGTGTGCAACGAGTGGAGGCTCGAAATTTGTTAATTCACACTTTATTTTTTTTTTAACTTAATATGTTTTTTTATTGATAATCCGAATGGTTAATATGAAGGTTTACATTACATATTGATGTGGAAAAAATAAAAAGTGAAAAATATGAAGATCTCTAGGTTTTATGTGGAAAAGAAGAAGTTTTTTGGTACCTTGCCCGACAATGAGTGACAATGTGTGAAAATGTTTGACTTGGGTTGGTATGCTATTTTTCACTAAAGACAAGAATTTTTTTTGACAATATGAAGGGAAATAATATTACTTGCGAGTACTGAAAATCTCACTTTCAATAGAGTGTCCAATCAAAAGTTTTTGGAGTTGCCCGAGGTGCCCGCCCTCCCCATTTAAAATAAAAAACCCTATAACTTTTTCATCAAATGTCCAATTTAGGAAAGAATTGTTTTCCTACTAAGGTCTTGGTAATGTCTTTCTATAGTAAAAATTTCAAAGAAGAATGTTGGAAATTGACACCATAGGAACCTGACCAAACTTTCAAAATGGACCTTTTCTGACACTTGATAGCTTAGGGGTTAAGGACCTTGTGTCAGCCAAAAAGACCCTGTGCAACATCCTTTAACTCCTAAAGCACCACGACCACTTTCAATCTAAAACCAGTCCTAAACTGTCACTTCCAAAAAGAGACATGAAAATCACATTTCAAAGTGAACTTTGGATTTTCAACCATAAGATCTTTAAATAGATTTCATTATGAACATGCCGTAAATTTTTGGTTTCAATCCACCGCACGGATCGATAGATTTTAGTGTTTGAAGTCAAAACAATGGTTCATTTCCTTCCTTGCGTTGAGTAGATCAGCAGACTTTGACTTCACTTTGTATCAAATATTTGCATTGTACAAGGTCTAAATATTTTACCATTGTCTTAAGCATGATGTTATTTCCCAACACTCCAATTTTAAGAGGTAAAAAAGGGGTGTAGCATATTAAAAAATAAGTGTGCAGGGAGTGGAGGTTCAAATATTGCCATTTCACATTTTATTTTTTTGTGAACTACGTATGTATTTGAATGATAATCCAAACAATCAATAAGAAGGTTTTCACCATATATTGTTGTTGAAAAAATAAAAAGTGAAAAATATGAAGATCTCTAGGTTTTATGTAGAAAAGATGAATTTTTTTTCCCCCGTTGCCTGACAATGTGTGAAAATGTTTGACTTGGAATAAAGTGCCTTTTTACACTAAAGGCAAGATTTTTTTTTGAAAATTTCCAAAAAAGGAAATATTCTTTACATGTGTGAAAAATCTCAATGTCAATAGAAACTTTTGTCAAATTTTTGGAGGTGCCCGGTGTCCCCGCTTTTGGCTTTAAGTGGTACTAACTTTCAAACCAAAAATCTAAAAAAATTATATATATATATATCCACAAAGCTCTTATCAAATCCTATCTTGAAGGGAAAAAAAATCAATTAAAAAAGGTTTTTTTTTCGAATTGTAGGTACATGCCCAAAATCCAAAATGACCCCGGGGGGGACGTTTGGTCCCTTAGGGGATAAGGACCTTGTGTCTTTCTCTATTCACCAAAGCAGGGTGAGATTTTAATACGGCAATATTTGCTGGGTGAAAATTCTCACCCTCCATATTTTATGGGCCATGCGCATGGAGCAAGCTAATGTAACCAAATTAGTAATTTGGAATCACGAATGCCACCTTGCATCTATGTTTGGACGGTGAGTGTGCCTAGATGATTAACCTTGTAGCATGTTGGTTGGCTGACAAAGGACCATAATTTATGGAATAAACCCAAAGTTAACCAAACCACCATGTTTCTCAAAAACAAGTGGACTTTCAGGTGTACAACCCCTATTAGCGTTTTGGGTGACAGTCAAGGTTTAAACCCTGAGTACTGTTAGGAAAACTCTATTGCCCCTCATGGTTCAAACGAAAGGAGATAGAACTCCGGTTCTTTTTGTGCCGAAAAAGAAAAAAGAAGGAAAAAGACAAATTATGATCCCAACCTTGCGAGCACTCCTGAAAAGATGGTACAGAAGGCCAATCAGTATATATACAATGACTAGCTTCCATACCACTAACCCATGCCCGGTGGGCATGGACTTAGTGGTGGAATGAACGGACACTTTATTCACGCCGGCCTCCTTCGGGGACGGGCGTTCTTCTTCTTTTACAATGACTAGCTTTCATATAAATTACCAACATTAAATGTACTCGATAGTCATCTCATATCATCTTTCTAGTGGAGGCACAACACGTATACTCTTATTTAGTGCAAGCTCCATTTTTAATAACGAACTTGTAGTAATTTTGAAATTAGAACAAGTGTGAGGGGCACTGAGAGCCTCTCCACCCGGGCTTTGGCACCCTGGCATTTCCACCCGTGCAGTAATGGCAGCCAAGTGGGGGTGGCCCATTGTGTTGGCTGGGCTCTACACCACAACGAGGAGGGACTACATGGTCTGGCCGTCGAGGCGCCACTCCTAAGGATTTTTGAGGGCAAACTCTAACTCAGGGCATGCAAACACCTCCACTCAACATGGAACACATGGCAGTGGATTGCCGCTTTTACCTGGGCAGGCATCTTGACTTCTGACGTGCACAAAGTTTAGTTACTTCTAGCATTTACAAGCGGAATTGAGGCCTTTAGTTGCATATGTGTGGCTTTACTTTGATGCGTTCACTTTCACTTTACCCCTAAATTCCGAAGAGTCCCCTCGGGGGACTCTTGAAGGTTTGGGCAGGTTCCTACGGTGTCAATTTATAACATTCTTCTTTGAAATTTTTAGTGTAGATGGAAATTGCTAAAAGCCTTGTGTGAGTAAATTTTTTTTCCAGTATCCGACATTTAATGAGAAAGTTATGTCATCTTAAAGAAAAACGTCCCAAGAGCAAGCACATCCGGCAACTCCAAAAACTTATGCTAGAACACTCTATCAAATGTGAGATTTTTAACACTAGCAAGTAATATTATTTGTTTTCATATTGTCAAAAAAAAAAACTCTTGTCTTTAGCGAAAACTAGCATATTAACCCAAGTCAAACATTTTCACACATGGTCACACATTGTCGGACAAGGTACCTTCTTCTTTTGCACATAAAACTTAGAAATCTTCTTGTTTTTATAGTATATTTTTCCTACTACAAGATGTGGTGTGAACCTTCTTATTGATTGCCATGGATTCTCATTTTGAACCATATCAAGTTGACAAGAATAATATGTGAAACGGCGATTTTTGAACCTCCACTCCTTCAACAAATCGATTTAAATATTCTACACCCCTTTTTTACCTCTTAAAATTGGTGTACAAGGAAATAACATCATGCATAACATGATGGTAATGAATTTAGGCCTTGTGTAGTGCAATACTTTGACACCAAGTGAAGTCAAAGTTTGTCAATCCACTAAACCCATTAACCATTTTCTCTACTTCAAACACTATAATCTTTAAAATTGTGTGGTCAAGTTTTATGATATCTTATGAGTGACTTACTTAATAAGTTTTAATTGAGATCCTACGGTTTAATGTAGAAATAAAAAATTTTGTTCCTTCCATAATCATTGCACTAGAACAAGCAATTTTGAAGTGTTTTTTGTGTGAAAATGCCTTAAGCCTTTAACCCCTAAAAGCCCGTGACAATTTTACACCAAAAATATTTCAAAACTATTGATTCTATTGCAACGAGTAAGGAAGGAAATAAAACCTTATACTTATCCTTTTGACCATAGGATCTCCATAAAGACTTGCTAAGTAATATACTCACAAAATTTCATACACTTTGATTGCACGGATTGAAAGATTAAAGTGTTTGAAGTCCAGAAAATGGTTCATTTTCTTCCGTGCGTTGAGTGGATCAACAGACTTTGACTTCAATTGGTATTAAATTTTTGCACTACACAAGGTCTAGATCTTTTACCATTCTGTTGAGCATGAAGTTAGTTCCGTATACAACAATTTCTAGAGGTAGACAAGGGGTGTAGCATATTCAAAACAAGTGTGCAAGGAGTGGAGGTTCAAAAATTGTCAATTCACTATTTATTTTTTTGAGATTTAATATGTTTTAGAATGATAATCTAAATTGTCAATAAGAAGGTTTACACCACATATTGTTGTAGAAAAAATAAAAAGTGAAAAATATGAAGATTTCTAGGTTTTATGTAGAAAAGATGAAGTTTTTTTCCGCGCTTGCCCGAAATGTGTAAAAATGTTTGACTTGAGTTAAAATGTTTTTTTACACTAAAGACAAAAAAAAATTTGACATCTTCAAAGAAGATAACATCCTACATGTATAGAAAATCTCAATGTCAATAAGACTTCTAGCAAAATTTTGGAGCTGCCCGCAGTCCCCATATCTAACGTTGACTGGTACTAAATTTCAAACCATGAATCCAAAAATAATAATAAAAATAACTCCATGGGGCTCTTATCAGGGACAATCTAAGGTTGGATGACCTATAACCACCAACTTAAGCTTGTTGACCTATTTATAGCGTTTGTATACATGGTAAGAATTTTTTTGGAAATTCAAAATAGGATTTCATGAATATTGCAATTGTCGTGACCATTTATTTCTTCATATTGAAATTGCTACAAATTTTTAAAGTGGATAGTAAGCCGTGACCCATTCCTTGACATACAAAACTCTCTACTTCCACTTGTCAAAGCACCCATCACTGTGAGCACAAGAGACTAAATACCGAGAGCTGTGAACTAGTTATAAACTGACACCCAATTATAAACTGACTTTCCTAAAATTTCGGATATGGTAGAAGGCTGGCGGTTTTGGCCCACATAAGACTGTCGATTCTAGGGTTGGTGGTGGTGATAGGTTATCCAACCTTAGTATAAAAGTTATTTTTAAATGGGATTTTTTTTCGAATTTTAGGAACCTGCCCAAAATCCAAAACGTGCTCCCCATGTACACTTGGGCTCCTAGGGGTTAAGGGTTAATTGTGGCATTTTCTGGGGATGCGGCTCAAGGGCTTGCTGCTTCCAGCCATAGCACTTGCTCCCCGCACATGCACCGAGAAAGCAGGGTTCAGGGACTTGACCCCTACTTTTCGGAGCACTTTCTAGAAATTAGTCCCCTACATGCTGACCATACCGTCATGTAAGTTCGGGATGAACCAAATTCTAAACCAAATTCTGAATCATGTGCGTCAACCAACTGATCCCTTGGGAGCCATACCAAAGATTCCCATTCTCTCCACGTCTACCAACTAAACATGGTCGGGTTGACGTTTCGGAGTGGAAACGCTTTTATTATGATAATTTGGAATAGTGTTTACTGTTAACACAATTCGTAGCATTTGAGCCAACATATTGCACTAAATCTATATATTGCATTCAATAAGCCATATTATGTAATGGAAAGAGGGTATGCTTACACCAACTACACTAAAATTGATATTCAGTGTAATCCACATTGATTGGTTCATAAATGCTATAATTTTTTACTCTTGATGAATATTTATATTGAGAGCACAATTATCTATACTCTTAAAGTGTGAGATCATTGTAAATAAAGTTGGTAAAAAAAATTCATTTATAGTCAAAACTCATAGCAGTTATTAACCCCTAAAAATCCTTGACAATTTGACACCAAAAACAATTCAAAACTATTGATTCTAGTGTAATAAGGGGAGAAGAAAACAAGAAATTTTATTTCACGTTTTAACCATAGAATCTCAATAAATATTCTAAATATAGCATGCTCCCAAAATTCCATAAACTTTGACTATATGGATTAAGAGAACAATGTGTTTGAAGTAGAGAAAAAAATTTGTTTTCTTCCCAATGATGAGTGGATTGGTAGACATTGGCTTCCTTGGTGTCAAATTTTTGCACTATACAAGGCCTAAATACCATCATGATATAAGGGCCGCTTCACACCGGGGCAAGTCGAGAGTCTGTCCGTCAAGATTTCTGCCCAAACTATGGCGAGAGTCCAAACTTTTGGATTTAAAAAAACATTAAAATATACATATTGAAGCCTTTGGGCAGTTGTGATGTGAAGCCCCAAAGCCCAAGTCCAAAGTCCAAACCCCATATCATTTGCCAAGATTCCACTCACTTTTTACTAAATGAATGGATTAATTTTCTAAAATTTTCCTCTCTCATTCTTTTACCGAACGTATTCTTGTTCTACTTTCGGTTTCCATGATAATGAAATATATTATAGTAGGCATTTTGGCATTGCAAAAACTTGCAATTTCCAACACAATGTTCAAATGATGATGATGGCGGTATTTACTGCTCAAAGACGGGGGGTGGATTTTTGGAGCATAGTCTTATGGGGTCTTATTCGGAGAGAGAATTTCAAAAGCAAACGAGGGTGAGTCCATCTACGTTTAAGTATTAATGTAATCTTTTGGGGCCGATTTTGAGAAAAAAAAATACAAAATTTTAGAAAAAGCATCACCGTTGAATGTAGGCTTGTCGTAACACTTTCTCGATTAGCAACCGGAAATTCATTAGTAATGATTGGTGATATATTTGGAATAGGATTGAGTACAACTTCGGTAATTGTGAGGGAATGTTGTGAAGCAATTAGGATTTATCTACAACCATTGGTTTTTTAAAAACCAACTTTTACAAGGATGAAGGAGATTGCATCTACTGTTGAGGCAATACATGGCATTCCACTAATATTAGGAGCAATAGATGGTAGTCATATCCCTATCCTAGCACCGTGTCATGATCCTATTGCATACTATTGCAGAAAAGGATTTTATTCATGTCTACTTCAAGGGGTTGTAGATGCAGATTGCAAATTTTGGAATTATGACATTGGATGGGCTGGACGAATTCATGATTGGGCTTTGTTTCATAAATCAAAAATAGGGAAGAAAACTATGAGAGGTTCATTTTCACCCTTCAAATTTATTGGTGATGCTACATATCCTATGCGGCCTTGGTTTTATTCACCATTCAAGGAAAAAAGGGATGGTTTGTCTAGGAGAAAGACTCATTGGAATTTCATCCAATCAAGCACTCGAATGGCGGTCGAAAGGGCATTTGGTATTCTAAAGGATAGATGGCGTATATTGCTCAATATGATAAATATGTCGCTACAAAATGTACCCGACGTGGTTATTGCAGCTCTATGTCTACATAACTTATGTATCATAGAAAAGGACGAATTCTACATGGATTGGGCAAAGGATGTAGAAATGGATTTGCAAGTAGAAGCAAATACATACCTAGGCAATATGTAGGACGTAAATATGTTTAAAGCCCTCGAATCTTCATTAAGAGATATGAGAGAATTACAAAAGGACAATCTGGAAGCCGAAGAGGCATCGTTCATAGAACCGGGTGCAGAATAAG
Source organism: Bryoerythrophyllum caledonicum (assembly GCA_963971425.1). Taxonomy (NCBI): domain Eukaryota; kingdom Viridiplantae; phylum Streptophyta; class Bryopsida; order Pottiales; family Pottiaceae; genus Bryoerythrophyllum; species Bryoerythrophyllum caledonicum. Next base: position 26,204,069 of record OZ020522.1, read on the forward strand.
AAATGGAAGAAGGAGATGGTGAACAAGAAGAAACAAGAAAAATGCGACAAGGAAAAATGAAGAACATGTTGGCGAATTCAATTTGGGTTCATTTACTATTAGCGGAAAACTTTTTCAAAGCCCATTTAATATGAAAATCAAACCTCGAATTTCAAAATTGTACCTACAATAGTGGCAATTCTGAATTGGAGTAAAGTGTTTACTAGAGCTTATTAATTAGGCAATCAAATTGGTGACCAACCCTCTCTAATAGCTCATTTGTTTTCTCGAAGTTTTTCATTAATCCTATACTAGTTTCTGCCATCCGTTCAAAAATCTCAAGGGAACGCTCTTGAAAAAATTTCTTACCTTTTGATGTTGTTGATGACGGTGTCGATGACCGTACACTTTCAGCTCCCGGTGAAAAATTGTCAAATTTTTAGAGTTGTCATTTGTTGTAGTAGAAACGAGCTTAAAAACTTGTTCCACTTGATGGTACCATTCATCCATGGCATCGTAGAATTTACTTTCTTGGCAATTGTTTCCAAAAATGCCATTTGCCATTTTTTCTTCCTTGTAAGAAGCAAAAACTTGAGTGAACTTTTTCCGGCAAGCCACAGCCGAACAATTGATTTTGGAAGCATAACAACCATTTTTGCATGCAGCCTCACCCATGTGTCAATTCCTATGCAAAAAACATGAAAAAAGACTAGTGAAAATGCTTAAAAATGGCCTTGAAAAATCAATTACAGCACACCTTGGGAAGCTCAAACAAAAACTTTAATTGCTTAAAGAAGGAGAATGAGGCATTGGACATCAAGGAGGGAGGTAGTGCTCGGTGGAGAGTGCATTGGTTATATCGAGGGAGACTAGGGCTCAAATTTCAACGCCGACGGCCTTCATGCCCTCGCAGTGGAGGGAAAGGGGGGTTGTGTGTCGGCGTCGGCGGCGAAGGCAAAGGCCTTTTGGCCTCAACTTGGGCCTCCAATTGACCTCACAATTATCAAACCTTTGCAAAATTCAGGATTTAGGGTTTGAAAAAATTACCTTGTTTCTTGCCGTTTCTCTCAAACTCGGATTCCATCTCTCTCTTCAAGGCAATCAATTGGAGGACCTCTGAATCCAACCACTTCCGATTTGCTTCCTCCCCTTCAACTTGGACCACCACCTCTTTTGCAACCTTCTTCTTTGGGGCAACCTTCTTCTTTGAAATAGCTCTTTTTTTTAGAACCCTATGATCTCACAATCCTCTCCATCAACAATCCTCTCTTCAATTCTTCCAATTTCTACTCTTTCTTCTCTAACTTGAATTGAAAAAGGTCGAAATGTATCATACAAATTCAGCCTGTAAAAATTTCCCAAATATTCAAGACTCTTATTGCTACGGTAATGGAGGTTTTGAGAAAAATGATCAATCTTCTCTAATGGTGCCAAAAAAAATAGAACAAGAACACCAATACTTCAAAAAAATCAAGACCCAACAAAAGAAACGTGAGGAAGAGCGAGAGAGGAAGACAGGCGGCCACTTTCACTCCCTAAACAAAAGAATGGCCATTTTCACTTACGCCAAAAAAAATCAGCCATAAAACTCGGCCTTTTTAATCTAACAGTCCATATCTTGTCAGATTTTGATTATTTAATAGAAAAAATGGACGGACTGTAGAAGGAAGTTTGGATTGACTAAAAACGGCAATCCGAGTTTTGCTTGAGAGTCTGTCGCCTTGGCGCCAATACTCTCCAAAAGTACTGCCATGTAGGCACATTGGAAGACGACGGCCTTTGGTGTGAAGGCCAAGAGGCCGGACTTTGGCCATTCAAGCAATCTCATTGGTGGAAATCGACGGACTCTTGACCTTGGATTTGGTGTGAAGTGACCTTAAGTTCCTTGTACACCAATTTTTAGAGGTAGATAAAGGGTGTAGCATATTAAAAAAAAATGTGCAAGGAGTAGGCATTAAAAATTGTCAATTCACATTTGATTTATTTGTAAAATGATATGTTTTAGATTGATATTCCAAATGACCAATAAGGAAATTTACACCACATCTTGTAGTAGAAAAAATATAAAGTAAAGAATATGAAGGTATCTAAGTTTTATGTGGAAAAGAAGAAGTGTTTATTGTATCTTGCCCAACAATGTGTGACTTCGTTAAAATAACATCTTTCACTAGAGACAATAAATTTTTATTGAAAACTAGCAATTGGCACTTGCTTTGCAACGCATTAGTCCAACCATTTTAATGTAGTCCGTATATTTTTTAAAAAAAGTAACATGCTTCAGTGCACGGTTGACTGCGCAATTAACTGCGCGGTTGACTGTAGCGTTTCCATAGTTCACTGCACAGTTTTCTGAGTGGTTCACTACGTAGATTATGATTTTAGTAGTATGAATATGAAAGGAAATAATATTACTTGCTATTATTAAAACTCTCACATTTATTAGATTGTCCTAGCAAAAGTTGTTGGAGTTGCCTATTGTGCCCGCACTCGACAATTTATTTTACACGATGGCATAATTTTTTTTTATAGGTCCGATGAGAATGAAAACTATACTCCCACGTACCTCTTTGCCTTGCATCTTTGTACATAATTTCAAGAATTGTAAATATAAATTGCAACCATGGGAACGTGCCCAAGAATTGCAAAAGCCCACCTCAAGACTTTTGTCATTGAGGGTTAATCATTAGTGTGGTTAACACTAAATATCAATTTTAATGTAATGACCATGTTGGGTATAAATTGCCACAATTTAGTGCACTTGTTGGTGTACGGAACCCCTCTTTTCACTACACTAAAATTGATGTATAGTGTCATGCATATTACATGACTTGAAAATGCTATAAGTTTTTACTTTTGATGCCAATTTCCACTAAAAGCACAACAATCTATGCTATTCAAAGAAGGGGATCATTGTAAACATAGTTGGTAAAAATGTTCATCGAGAGTAAAAACTTATAGCATTTATAAGTCATTTACTGTGCATGATACTAAATATGAATTTTAGTGTAGCAAGGTGGTGGTGAAGTGCTGAAACCTTCACATACGTAGTTCACACCTGAATGGAATTGTGTTTTCTGTAGAGTGTCTGGGAATCATGAAAGGCTTTCCAGTCCAGAATGCTCCCTTGAGAGGGTGTAGTGATTCTTGTGGACTTTTCTCATGCCATGTGTTCATGTGGGAGGATCATCTCCTTCGAGCAAAAGCTGAATTATATTTGGAAGTATGACACCCAGATTTGATGGGATAATTCATCATTGGGGGTGTCATGGTGACCTGATTTTGCTATGTGCTGCTGCTCCCTGGTGATGTGTACAGTCTACTACTGTACCTGCAATTCAATGCCTTTGCACAAGATTCCAAACGTTGCATCCTATTGCTGGATTGTGTGGCATTTTTTTTAATTCCCTCAGCCCTGGGTCCTGAGAACTTCTCATGGCAGATCTCAAACGGGAATCGACACATCATTCAGCAGTTATTGTTGATTCCAAGATAAAATGACTCGTTCAAGTTGCTTTAACATTTTATATTTGTTTCCAAAGTTTTTCCACTTTCTCCACAATTGTATTCACAACAACTTGTGAATCATCAGACGACAAGGCTTGAAAGGGAGCCGCATTCATTCACTTCGAAACTTACATGACATATGGTGAGATGAGGTCGCGTGAGCATCTGCGGCATCACCGCAAGATCACGTAGCACGCGCAAGTGCACATCGTCACCGAAGCTTACATGTTGCTCAATTCAACAATGACTACGATCACGTTGCGCCAACTTGGCCGCGATCGAACTATGAAGAGTGGAGCAGAATTAGGCTCCGGTGTTCCCGACGAAGGAGGAAGAGCAATGTCGCGCTAGCGAATTGAAGAACAACGAAAGAATCGAGCCGGAATTGGTGGTGGCCACGGCTCATCTAGGGCAACATGCACCCTTTCATCCTACCAAAGCCTCCCCTGGAGAAAAACTCCCGAAGCCTCTATTTCGAACAAGTACATGCTTTCTCATCAGGAAACAAGCTGCGACAGTCACAGTAGACGAGAAGAAGGTGAAAAAAGAAATGGATTATTTCTAGAAGAATGTCACAATCGCATACTTTGTAAGTGTGAGGCAGAAATGGAGCGAGCTACAAACTTGGGCAGCGGCACTCTCCAAACAAGTGCAGGCAAAATGCACAATAGGGTGCGACCTCGGAAATGGCTTCTTTCAGGTGGTGGTCAAGGAAGAAACAACCACGCAAAATCTGTTGATGCTCACCCCGCACCTATCGAAGTGGGGAACATGCATTCTCCAACCCTGGGTTGCGAGATTCAACTCTTGTAACCCCACAAACACCATGATCCCGGTATGGATCACTCTCAAAGCCCTTCCGGACGAACTTCGGAGTAGCGGACAAGATATAGCACTGAGCCTCGGCAAGGTTGTCGGAAGGCACAAAGGGAACAGATACACCACAGATCAAAAGTTTTGCATCACCGTCGCCTCGGGGGATCCTTTTGTTGTCAACCTTGTCTTCGGTGACACCACGACGGTAGTTGTTGACTACAATAACCTCCCGATAAGATGCAGGTTCTGCCTATCGACTTTGCACTTAATTAAAGACTGTCGAGTCTTCCAACGCCCTCGTCGCCAGGCTCCGAAAACTAGCGCCCGATCTGAACCCGTGATCGGAGCTCAGTCACAGCCAACGAATTTACCCGTAGAACAAATCCTGGTACCAGAAACTTTGGGGCTTTCACAGGGCGAAAGCAAGATCAAGTGGAACACACGTAAACAACAAAAAAAAGGGAGGAGAATGGGATTATGATCTCAATGCTCCCGAAAGGTGCCAAACCGGTTTGAACATCGAACCTACAGAACGAAAGGAGCAACACTTCACACCGTAATATGACAGGTCCAACACAAGTGGGAGCGTGCAGGCCAAGGAACTTCGGCGCAACCCGATTCAAGACGAGGACGGCAACGACCCGAGTATCATGTGAGAGGTGCTACAGAAGAGGGCCATCGTAGACAGTGGCACGCCGATATTTGGCGAGCAATCCAACTCGCTTCACACCGAGGTGGCTGCGCACACGATCACTAGGTTGGGTGCATATTGGAAAGCCCCCTCGGAAAGCGGCGAAGTGAGATTGGATGACCTAGAGATGCATGATAACTCAGTGCTACCAGGCATGTATCCTCGGGACGACCCACTGGCTCTCCAACTTGGAGGGACCTCCCGCCTCAGAGGACACACCATTGGGACTGACGAACTAAGCTTTGAGCAAGACGAATCACGATCTATTAAGGGGGTGGAACATGGAGATAAGCAGCGTGCACCGGTGAACCACATACCGGCACATCTTGTACCAGTCATCAAAGACTGGTTGAAGGATCAAGGGGTTGATTACATCTCGCTCTCACCAGTGAAGACGAGATCGTCGTCTCGCATCGCCGAACGGCGACGTGGTCACCGCTCGCGAGAACCTCCCCGCTTACCTGGACTAGGCGTCACCCGCTCAATGTCGAAGAACATGACCGGGAAAGCCTTCTCGATAGAAGGAAGAGACTATGGGGAGCAGGGAGAGCACTCACGTCCGCCACCTCAAAACCCTACATGAAAATCACGACAATTAGCCAAAATGTTCAAGGCATGAACGACCTAATCAAATCAAGTGCAATTCAAGATTATTACCGCCAACTCTTAGGGAAGGTAGAAGTAGTTTGCTTTCAGGAAACAAAGCTGCGTGGTACTAGAGCCCAAGCCTTGGACAACTTTCTCTGGAATGGTGCTCGATTCTTTGGTTGTGAAGCAGAAGCCGCCTACAACAACGAAGGTAATCAAGAAGGAACTGGGAAGGGGGGGGATCGCCATGTGGATCTCACCTAAGCTTAGCCATCTTGTCTCAGATTATGGCCACATACAGAGTGACAATACGTAGTGGGCTCGACTGTCCGGCATTCATGGTGGAGACTTGGCTATCCTCAACACTTATTGTCCACATATCCCGAACGAGAGGAGCCAACTTTGGCGAGAGGTGCTCTGTTCCCTCCCATGCGATTGCCGGTGGATTCTCACGGGTGACTGGAACTTCGTGGAAACACGAAGAGACAAATCAAACCTCTATGAATCTTACAGAACGAAAGAAGATAAGCAGCTCTTCCAAGAGCTATTGGACGCTTTAGAAGTGGAGGATATCTTCCCAAGTAGCAATCGACTTAAGTTTTCCTGGGATAGCAAGAGAAGGGATGGACGGAGGGTACTAGCAAGACTAGATCGAACGTACACCTTCCGGGGAAGCAACCCCAAGGCTACTAGTGCCTCCTACCGCATTCTAGGGGACTCGGTGCACTCCGATCACCTCCCTATATGGCGTGAAGTATGGCTGGAGACACAACAACCACGTCAATCCCACTACGCCATGAATGCTGCATGGCTGCAAGATTTGACAGTACAAAGCGGCATAGGAGGACTATGGGCCAACCATCCTCACCTCTCATTCTTTGGTAGGATCAGGAAGGCGGTTAGATTTTATAAAGCATTTTGAATCAATAGAGCAAGAGAGAGTAAACAGGAGGAGACTCAGCTACGGGGTGATCTTGAGGCTACCATATTTGAGCTTCAATCAGACCCAGGTAGTCCAATCTTCCAAGCACGATTAGCTTTGATAACAGACCAGTTGCAAGTCCTAGAGAAGAGGAAGGTCGAGGGACAGAGGCTGAGAAGCAGGTTGAAGTGGATGAAGACATGCGACAGATGCTCCAAGGAGTTTTTTTCCTCCCACAGCTCAAGGTTGTCAGCGTCGCACACTACAGAATTGTAGACAAGGAGGGGCATGTATAGACCTCACGAGACGGCTTGGAACGCCCGTGCCAAACTTACTACCAAGAATTATATACCGCACGGACCTCGTCAGCTGAGACGCGAGTGGCGGAGCAACAAGTTCTTGGCTTTCTCTCCAAGGAACTCTCACCCCAGATGAAGGCCTCTCTCAAAGGACCGATAATAGAACAAGAGTTGCACAGGGCTCTGAAAGACATGAAACAAGGGAAATCCCCAGGCCCAGACGGGATTGTGCTAGAATTTTATTGCTCCTTTTGAGACTTAATTGGGATGGAGTACACACTCATGATCTTGGACAATATTAGTCAAGGAAAGCTCCTCCCCGGAGTCAATCACGGATTGTTGGCACTACTGCACAAAGGAGGTCCTCGGACCGCCCTCACTAACTGGCGACCGATCTCGCTCCTCAACCTGGCCTATAAAATCTATGCGAAGGCCCTACAACTTCGACTCCAATCCATCTTGATGGAAGTGATTAGCTCAGAACAGTCGGCGTTCCTACCGTTGAGATTCATATTGGACAACCTGATACTTACACATGAAACAATGTCGTGGGCAGAACAATCGAACCAATCACTCTTTTTTCTCAAATTGGACTTCACCAAGGCGTATGATATGGTGGACTGGAGCTTTTTGTTTCAGATCTTAGATGCTTTTGGATTCCCAACTGAATTCCTAAGTATGATTCGGCTCTTATTTCAGGATGCCTCCTCCGCGGTCAAAGTTAACGGGGTCCCTTCTCCGACATTCAAGATAGGAAGAGGTGTATGCCAAGGATGTCCTCTGGCACCATACCTCTTCTTTATAGTTGCAGAGGCACTAAACACCATGGTACGAACGGAAACAAGAGCTGGTAGGATCAAAGGCATTAAGTTGCCAAGCAAAGACAAACAGCAAGTCATGGCCCGATACGCGGATGATACTTCATTCACGTTACTCGGCGACGAAAGCTCGGTTAGGCGCTTGGTTCACATCCTGGATGTATTTTGCGTCGCAACGAGCCTAGTGATCAACTGGAACAAATCCAGTGGGTACTGGCAAGATTGGAGTGGACCGGGTCGCCCTCAATGGATGGAACAGTTGGGAATTGCGTGGGCTAACAGCGTTGAAGTTAGCAAGCTACTTGGAGCACCATTCGGCATGGCTCTCTCTACTCAATCTGTGGACGAGTTCTTGTATGATCGGATTGCCAAGAAGTTGGTAATGTCGAGCTCAACAAAGTTGAACCCCACCGGTAGGAGCATCATTGCTAACCATGTCCTTCTTTCCGCCCCACTCTTTTTTCTATCAATCTAGGGAGGATCGAAAAAGGGATAAAAAAGATACACAACCTCGTGATGAATTACTTGTCATCTAGCACCATGCGGAGATCAAGAACTAGAGTACGTTGGATCCAGTGCTGCCAAGTTAAAGCGAAAGGGGGGCTTAATTTGAACAACCTGGAAGAAGCTACCACGGCTCTGATGGTAAAATGGATTTTGAAAGCACTCGAGCTAGGAGAGTCTAACCTTCAGATTCTTGTCCGCTTCAAGCTGGCGTCTTATCAACCGTACAAGGGAGGTAGATGGCCCAACAGCTTGGACTTCTTCACCTTGCCCAAGCACCAAATGAAGAAAGGCTCAAAAGTCTGGAATTAAGCCTGTGCGGCGTGGAAGCTACTCCTCCCATTTGTGGAGAACGTACAGCCCATTAATATGAACGAGTTTCTCAATTGTAGCTTCTGGCATCACCCTGGGATACACACCGTAGGGTATGGTTTCTCCAGACTTCGTGCCCTCTCCCTGTATCGGAACGGTCTTAGAAGGTACAGAGACGTCTGGCACCAGGATGGTAGGTTCTTGGACTGCGGGGAGGTTCAACAACGCTTCACGATTCAAAATGATGAACATGTTGTCTGGAATGGTTTAATAAGGGACCTCACCATCGCCTGGAGGAGCGTACTTTATCGTGTTAACATGCCCATGCACGTGAACTGCGGGGAGTGGATTGCCCTGTTCAATGACGTCAACTCTGAAGAACCCGAACTAGTGCTTCAAGCCGGGGAGAGATGTAAGTTACAGCTTGGATGGGGGGTGTCTGAGATCCCTTTCAGGATGGATACCTTTGTTGTGAGCAAGTCGTCGTCTTGTTTACAACCTGTTACATGGGAAGCTCGCGTTAGGAATGCTACTTGGGATGATAGCGGCGAGGACCTGGCAACTACGCACACAGGGTTCTGTAGAAGAGTACGCGTCGCTGAAGTCTTGAGGGGGCAGAAAAAGACGTCTATCTGGTTTTACTATGGAAGGATTGACCTCCTGAAATGGAATCCTACGCGCTTTCAGTGGAACACTAGTGTCCCGCTCATGAAGTTTACCACCGCTTTGGGACGGCATCTGCTTCCCAACCGTAATTAGATTCCTTCAGTGGTGGAGAACAAGTGGAGAGGGATTCTGCCCAATACCTATAAAATTCGTTGGTTGAATGTTTGGGACCCTAACCGTGTTCAGAAGGAAGCAGGTCTTATGTGGTCGGTCTCGCACAAAGCGGTTGTGGTTAACACATGGAGAGGGAGGTGTCAAGAAGCGCTCGACGTGCAATGGCCGATCTGCAATTGTGGTGTGCCCGAATCTGTGCTCCACAGATTCTGGGAGTGTGAGTCTGCTAAGAGGGCGTGGAAATGGGACGAGTTGGTCATCACCAGCATGCTTCCCATGAAACACCCACACTCGCATCCTCTGCTGCAGGATCATACGCCGAGGCCTTTGTCTTGTGGTAGGTTGGTCTCTAGAAGGTTGGAGCATATGTCGTCCTCTTTGACATTGGGCATGAACGATACTGATACCGCGAACAGTGAGGTTGGCCCTTCCCTGTCCTCGAAACGCGACATCTTTGCACATCGCGTCCAAAACAGATTCAAGCCTCTCAATATAATTTGGATTCTCCTCAGCGGCCTCATCATCTGGATTCTTTGGATTGAGAGAAATTACGCCGTTTACAACAATATGCAGTGGCAGTAGCAAAAGATTCAAGCCAAGATTTGGCTGGCGCTGGTGGATTATAGTAGGAGTGTTTGGGTTAAAACCCTCAACCTCTACAAACAAGCCCCGAAGAAGAGCAAGATCTATGCTAACCGCTTCAAGAACCAGTGGTGTTGCAACAAGATTCTCGCCTCTTAGGCTGTAAGAGACCAAACTGGAAGCTTTTCTCCAGTCACTGCGCTAGTAGTAGGGATAGTAATTAGGTCTCACTCTAACCCTTTGTTTCCCTCTAACCACCGACCTGGCCCGGGACTTGTCTCACCCTCGCCGACCCTGGCGGGGGCTTGCCTTGTTTTCTTCTCTTGTAGTAAAGACTTCCTTTACTTGTGTCAAAAAAATAAAAATCATCAGACGACAATGAAAAATCAGCTTGAGGTCAATCCACATGTTAACCCCTACAGCAAGACAGAGACTATGTTTCAGCAAAACCACCTGCCAAACTACCTCTCCAAAAACACCCACCTTGTGTGGGCAACGGCGGAGAATGTGGAGTTGGGTGAGATGCTAGGCCAGCCAGCTGGTTGCCACTGAAGTCTACTCTACAAAGCTGGCAACCAAAAAAAAAAGCGTTGTGCCACGTGTTTGGCCTACAAAATCCACAAATTTCACTACCAATGTTTATTGACTTCAAACACAATGATCTATTCCATCACTTTGGATGTTGTGCAAATTCTCCCCAAAGTTCATATCATGGATAAGTTCTATATGTAAGTTTTGATAAGAAGATTGGACATTTTATCAAAAGCAACTCAAAGAAAAAAAATCAAAGCCAATCTTGAGATCGTGGGAAAAATCTCTAATCACCAAAGGGTTAAAGACCACCAATTTGGAGATTAGAGGTTTTTCCGACAATCTTTAACGATTGTATTCAATACTTTTGGTAGGATATTCTTAAACTAGTAACTCAAGATCTCAACCTATTTACAACAATGATGTATGGAAAGTTATATATTTTTAGTATTCCTCATAGAACATAATGATTTTTTTCAAATTCTATGAGTTTTTAACTCCCAATATCAAAATGCTTACAAATATTCAAAGTCTAAAGTAAGCCATGACCCATAATTGTCAGAGAATCTACCCTATTTCCACTACAAGTTACACTAATATTGACCTCGGTGCTCTTTAAAACCAACATAGAATAATTCACAAACCAAGTTATCCCCCAAATTTATAAGAGTCCCCTCGGGGGACTTTAGTAGGTTCGGGTAGGTTCCTATGGTGTCTTTTATAATAGTTTTCTTTGAAATTTTTATCGTCAATGTACATTACTAAAAGCTTTGTGTGAGTCCAATTCTTTCCTAAATCCAACATTCAATGAAAAAGTTATAGGGTTTTGAAGTTCAAATGGAGAGAGGGGGCAAGTCGGGCAACTCGAAAAACTTTTGCTAGGACATTCTGCTGAATGTGAGATTTTCAATACTAGCTAATGATATTACTTCCTTTCATATTTTCAAAAAAGACCTCTTGTCTTTAGTGAAAAAGGCATATAAATCCAAGTCAAATATTTTCACTCATTATCGCACATTGTCAGGCAAGGTACCAAAAAATATCTTCTTTTTCACATAAAACTTTGAGATCATCATATTTTTTACTTTTTATTTTTTCCACAGCATTATGTGATGTAAATCTTTCTATTGACCATTTGGATACTCATTCTAAAACATACTAAGCTCACAAAGAATTATAACGCAAATTGACAATTTCTGAACCTCCACTCCTTCCACAATTTTTTTGAATATGCTATATTCTTTTTCTACCTCTAAAAATTGGACTTCAGGGAGCTAATATCATGCTTAACATGATGGTAATGAATTTAGACCTTGTGTAGTGCAAAAATTTCACACCAAGTGAAGTCAAAGTCTGCTGATCCACTAAACGCAAGGAAGAAAATGGACCCTTTTCACCACTTCAATCACTATAATATTACAATCCGTGTGGTCAAACTTTATGAATTTTTTGATGTAAGTTCCTCAATAAGTCTTAATTGAAATCCTACCGTTGAAATTAGAAGTAAAGGTTTTTTGTATTGTCCTTACTCATTGCACTAAAATGAGTAGTTTTGAAGTGCCTTTGGTGTGAAATTGTCAAAGAAATTTAGGGGTTAGGGAGACATCAAAAACTTAATTACGAGTTCTAAAACCTTATTGATGGCAGTATCTATGTCAATAACCTTATGGTGGCAACCTTTTTGGTGGTTATCCTACTTGAAACCACTACCATAGATGTCATAAAACCACCAATGTGGCTTTCTAAAGAATTATAAATTTCCACAACTTGTTGTTTCCAAGATGTGATTCACTCAGGCTTCTAGGGTGACTATTGAATTAAGGTCATCCTACCATAATAAGGATTCTAGTTGAGAGACCACCAAGATCTTTTATATCTCTTGCCTATCAAGTAGTATTCTTACATTAAAAAGAAGAAGCCTCTTATTGAAGCTTAGGATGACTTTCCAAATAAATCTTATGTTGTAATTTTCTTCCATAAATTACCTAATTACAGGTATTGATAACCTTGAATTGCTATTTCAGGATGCTAGACTACCGCTACCATCCCAAATATAACATCCTATCTATTTCATCCTGTAATTGATTTTGGGCTGTTTTTTTACTTTCCCAAACACAAGGAAAGAAAAAATAAATAGAAGTGATGATGCAAGTACAAACATCTATATAGAGTCCTCACAATCACAAGCCTAAGGGCCGGTTTACACTACATGGCAAAGGCTACTAGTCAAGATTTTCGTGGAGATTTTAGAACATGATCGGCCAAGAGTGGGGCACTTGTCCTGTGGAGGATTACACTACGGTGAAAGAATCCACTAGTGGAGAATTTTGCACATGGATGATAAAATGACACTCCTTTCTAAGTGAAGGGGGGTTTCTCCGGAGGTCAAGTTTCTTAGGCAACCTCAAAGCCTTGGACAAGAAACTTGGTCTCCAGTGAACTCCTACTTAAATAAAATAGTTAAGCATTATTTTCTTTAATTTTCATTTTTCTAGCAAACCATCCCTTGCCTCAAATAGACATGCCTTGGACTCAAATTCTTGACCAACCGGTGCACTTCTCCACCATAGTGTAAACCATGCTTCCAATCTTTAGGATACGACGAAAGGACACCCACAAAAGCTCGCAAAATCATGTTGCAATCTCCAAAGGAGAATGCCTTTGCTCTCTGAGCTTGACGTGATGGATAACCTGGTCCCGAAAGGATTCCTTACCAAATACAATGCTCTACAAAATCAAGAATTACATGATGGAGGACCTAGTCCGACAAAGTTTTCTTATAGCATCTCCACCGGTTTTCAACACTGGTGGAGCTCGTTGGAGAACATTTTGCAACCTTTTCAAAGTGGGGTTGGAGTGGGCCCCACCACCTGTCCAATTGGCTCTCCAACTTGATTTATCTAGCGTTCTATATATGGTAAAAGTGCAAAATAGCAGTTGAATGGCCAATCTCCTCCTTGTGGGGGAGACCTGGGCGGTTGCACAAACACTACAACGTGTAGTCCGAGTTGCGGGTTGGAGGCCCGCCCAGAGGGGACCACTCTCGCGTTGGAGGTGCAGTGGCGCATCTTCTTGCAACCAACGCCGCTCCTCCACAGATGTTGAGAATCGGTGGAGATGCTTTTACCCAATAAAGTGCTCCACAAAATCTAGAATTATATATATATATATATAAAATTGTAACAAAACAAACCAGGTATAATTGCAAAAAGTCACCAGTACAGACCAGTGCGCCAGCTTTGGCAACACCAAGGACTCAGGACTCAGGACTAACATGAAACTCTTTGACCAAAACAATGTGGTCGCCTTGAACGCTACATAGAAACTCTTGACAGCCCCCAAGTGGCAAAATCTAGAGTTATGGGTTCCATTTAAGGTGCGTCTCTCTGTTGAAATTAATTGGAATCAAATTACAGTTTGTGTAGAAGGGATCTAAGTTTGGCATGATCTAAGTTTGTATAGAAGGGATCTAAGTTTGTATAGAAGAGATCTAAGTTTGGCACATGGGCGTGTATGGGGCTCCTATCGACCTTTTTCCTTATAAAGAAGTGTAGCCCACTTAGCAAGAATCATTGCAATACTGGACATGAGAACTGCATGCCTTAGTAAAATCTACAAATATCAAACTTGTTTGTAGCCTTTTCTCAAAAGGTCAACCATTTCCATGTTATTTAGGACAGTCATATAGTAGTAGAACATGAGAAGTCGCCATGTGGTGTAATTCATTGCTCATAATCATTGGTTGGATGTAAAAGTAGCTTCTTGCTACATATATTATACTATAATAACCCTGTAACTCAGTAAGAGCATCTCCACCCCTGGCGGGGAAACTCCCACGCTAGGGGGAGATTTAGGTGTGGGCCAAGGGAAACGGGGGAGAGTTATTCTCCCCTCCCCACACCCACAGCCAGCTGCATCCGGTAGCTTCAGGATTATTATTTTGTATTTTTTATTTTTATTTTTTAAAATTAATTTTAAAAAAATTAAGTCAAATTTTTTTTAAATCTTTTTTTTCCCAATGTTTTCTTTAGTTTTTTTTCAAAAAAAAAAACTGGACTATATATTTTTAATTTGTTTTTTTTTAATAAAAACAAAATCCGACCGCTCCACTCCCGTCATGCCACGTGGCATGCGAGGAGTTGGGGGGGCCGAAACTGGAAACCCCGGGGAGCTGGGTGCCGAACCCCAGTTCTCCGTACAGGGGCCCAGAGAACGGGAGTTTCCCGCACCGATGCCCTGTTTTGGGGCATGTGGTGTAGGCGCTCCACCCACCCCGCACCGCCAGTTTGGCGGTTTGCGGTGCGGGGTGGAGATGCTCTAACTCAGTAGATCTTGTAAAATGCAAATGTACTCACAAAAACCAGCTAGCCTAGCCCACGAGCCCAAAGGCCAGGGATAATTGACCCCTTGCTTGTCCTTATCCGAAGGGGCCACGAGGTGGTGGGGCCAAACCTAGCCCCTATTTTGTTTTATGATGCGGCCCTATTTATAAGAAGAGAGGGTCCATGCAAGGTAAAAAATGGCCGTATACCCCAAATTTGTCCAAAAAAATCCAAAAAACCTCTAGATTCCCCCAAAATAAGAGGGTCAGAAAAATGATCCCACGCGATTGAGATGAGGCCCACATTGGGCAAGGACGAGCGAGGGGTCAATTCTCGGATCTCCTTATTGATCCTAGTTGAGCGTTGCACCAAACCTCAGCCTCGGGTGGGTCCATTTTCTAGCCCTGCCCGTTTTAGGATTCTAGAGGCTTTTTTTGGATTTTTTTGCCAAAATTGTGGCATGTGGCCCCATATTACCCTCAGTGCCCCCCCTATGATCAAATAGCGCCCCCCTCCAACATAAAATAAGGGCTGGTTTTGTCTCTACCCTCCCCCACCCTTCCAAGCCTGAGGCTTCCTGCAACACTCGACTGGGGTATTTAGGCAGATCTTCAATTCTCCCTGGCCCGAGCCCAAACCACTTTGCTTTTTCTTGTGCCCAAAAAATTAAAATAAGTGTACTAAAAAAAAACAGTCCACAATAGAGTTTTCCTGAAAGTCTGAGTTTTGAAGGGTGGCTACCTTGTGTCAGCCAAAAAGACCCGATGCAGCATCCTTTAAGGACCTTGTGTCTTTTTCTATTCACCAAAGCAGGGTGAGATTTAAATACGGCAATATTTGCAGGGTGAAAATTCTCACCTTGCATATTTTATGGGCCACACGCATGGAACAAGCTAATGTAACCAAATTAGTAATTTGGAGTCACCAATGCCACCTTGCATCTATGTTTGGACGGTGACTATGCCTAGATGATTAACCCTGTAGCATGTTGGTTGGCTGACAAAGGACCATAATTTATGGAATAAACCCAAAGTTAACCAAACCACCATGTTTCTCAAAAACAAGTGGACTTTCAGGTGTACAACCCCTATTAGCGTTTTGGGGTGACAGCCAAGGTTTAAACCCCGAGTACTTTCAGGAAAACTCCAATAGCATCACAACATAGTTTCTCGTCACAGTTGGTTGTTCATGGTTTGACTGTTGAGCCAAGAATTGTATATTTGTCAGCTGCCTTTGAGATAGAGATCCCATACCCAAGGATATACATTCTATTTCCAAAATAATTGATTCTTTTCCCAAAAAGAAGATCCACCCCTTGAATTAGGATGGAGATGGATTGTAGTCTTCCAACTAAGAGCCTCTTTCCATGCTCTTCCCACCCGGTCATCTCTGACGGGGTCGGGTCACTTCCATGCAAAGAATATTACACCCGACCCGTCATTAGTCTGATGGGTGTTCTCCAATTGACCAGGTATGCCAAGCAAGCTTTACATGCTCTTCATGTATTTTTACAACCCGTCATGCTAATTTGGTTGGGGATTGGTCAGGTCATTAATGGCTCGCAATTAAGGTGGGAAAGCCACAGAGAATTTTCTGACCTAGATGACTGGGCATATCTCATGGGAACGTGTTCTATGTGACCATTTCTTCTTCTCCTATCTTTTCTTTACAAACCTCACCCATAAGAGGCTTCTTCCATATGACAGACTTCTTTTTGCACTTGACTTTGTTAGGTTTGTGTTGCTCTCTCAAGTTATTCTTCAGCATGATGGCTGCTTATTTAGTTTTTTTTGAAACGGTCCTTTGTTGGCCCAAAGAGTGCATGTTTTGTGATATTTTCAGTGGCTCAAAAGAGTGCTTGAGGTGGTGATTTTTCTAATGGCCCGAAATAGTGGAATATTTGTGATTTTCTGATAGCCTAAACTGAGTGCATGTTTTGCGATTTCTTTTTTGTTTCTTTCAGGATCTATTTATTTCATTTGATTTTTTTATTCAGCAGTGTCTTTCTGACCCAGAAGAATGCAAGGTTTTTTTTTCTCATTGTATGCAACTAAATTGATTTTTCCCATTCACATGATTATTGTTGGAGCGAAAGCGATTCATATCATTTACATCACTGTTGTGTACTCTCAGACAAAGAGAGTATATGAGGATTATGACTTGACATCAGTCAATCAGTTCATGTTACCAGTGGCACAAAACTAATTTATCTTCCTCACAAAACTATTGGATACTTTGAGACTGACAGTGATTTGGTTCTTGACTTTACATGACTCAAACTGTGCCTATTTGTTTATTCCAAATCATGTAAAATGATATTTATTTTATGGATAAATGCAGGGATTATTGGAGCAAACCTATTTGGGAGCATTTTCATTTGTAGCTCTACTTCAAGCTTTGTAAGGTAAAAAAATATTGATGTTTTGTATTATGGCTTTATTTTATTTCAAACATCATCAAAGTAATTTTATGTTTTTGGAACCAAGAGAAAATTTAATTTATATGTCTTTGGTTGTGGTATTTAGAGGGTTTTTCAACTATGTCTTCATTCAACCAAGGATGGTGGCACAATAGTACCACTTCTCAGAATATGGGAAGTGGAGAAATGGAGTCCACCCCAGGAAGCTCAAGTTTTCCACCTTCTACATGGCAACCGCTTTTTGACTTGAATTTCGATTCTCAAATGGAAGATGAACCGGAGGATCACTCTGGCAATGACATGCATGCACATGTGGAGTCTGAGACACAAACTTTGCATGAAATTGGAGAGATGTGGAACAAACAAGAGTGTATAAAAAGAGTGTGGAATATGTCAGAGGTAGCCATACTACTCGATGCTAGAAAACAAGATTGGATTGCGTATGGTCCGGGAATGGTTGGAACTAGAGCACTACATTTGCCCTACAATCAACGTTGGGCAGCAATCGCTGAGAAGTGTTGGATTCAGGGTGTTCTGCGGTCAAGCCAACAATGTTTAGATAAATGGGAGGCATTGCGGTCTGACTGGCAGAAAGTGTGGGATTATGAGAAAAACATTCCACGTAGTCAAAAAAGTTATTGGGAGATGGACTCGGGTAAAATGAAGGCTTTGAAGACCAAAGCTGTTGTGCACAAGGACATTTATGACAACATTGCTTCCTGGTTGCCTTCTTCATCACGTTCTACTGATCCAATAGAAATTATAGATACATCAAACAACGGTATGATTCAATTATTCTTTTTTCATATATAAATGGTATGTATGTTGATTGTATTCTCAATTTGAATATGATTTTAT
Organism: Bryoerythrophyllum caledonicum; assembly: GCA_963971425.1. Classification (NCBI taxonomy): domain Eukaryota; kingdom Viridiplantae; phylum Streptophyta; class Bryopsida; order Pottiales; family Pottiaceae; genus Bryoerythrophyllum; species Bryoerythrophyllum caledonicum. The sequence continues at coordinate 26,221,994 of OZ020522.1, forward strand.
GTGATTAATGGTTGAAGTTCTAATATTTTCTGTTATGTATATTAGAGGAACAATCCAAAGATCAGGGGGATGATTCAACTAGAGCATTTGATCCCTCTAGTACGGGTAAGCGTCGGCAATCTTTACCCATAGTATCTGATGCATTGGCCACCGCAATGGAATCAAGCAGAAAGCGGACGATCGAAGCTATGGTTGCTGGCGAAGAGCGAGCGGACAAACGTCACAAAGAGTTTATGGCATTTGTAGCTAAAAAACATGCAGGTGTTATGTTATTGCAACAACAATCATTGAATATGCAAGTTCCAAGCAATGAAAAAATGCACGAGATTGAGAGGGAGAAATTGGCAGCAACAAAAGAAGCAAACGAAGGTTTTGTCCATGCTTTATTATCCATTAGTAAGGCAATGGCAGGAATTCACGAGAATTTGTAGAAAATATAGATTTTGTACTCATTGGTTCACCAATGAAATACAAAACTTTATATGCTTTGGTTTTATATATTATTGCAATTTTCTATTATATGTTTGCCAATTTCTATATCAATTGGCTAGTTGTTATTTTTTATACTATTATTTTTAATAATATAAATTATTTAATTTTGTATATTATTTGTGATTAGATTTATTATGATTTATGATGAGTAATTTTAGTGAAGTTGGAGACACTTTCAAATTCTTTATATTGTTTTCTGAAGTTACAAATAATTGTAATGGAGTACGCACGAAATTATGAGGAGGTTGGTCATTTACGTGTAGAATTGATGTCCTGAAGTTTCTAACTAGGAAGAGGCAAGACTGGTTGCAATCACTCAACAATGCAAATTCATTTTGCTATAACTAACCCAACCTTTGTACCCAAAGAGGAAGATTATAATCATAAATGGTTATGACCCAGATATAAATGTTGTTTTCAACTATACTAATACAAGAAATTTATTTATATTTTATTTTCTCATTTACTTATACCTGAAATTGTAACAAAAATCTCATCAACTTTTTTATTGTTTTGCAACATTAAAAAATGATATAGATGATGGAAGTATTATTCGGATGCAATTGTAAAGTGTAGTTTCATGCGGTAAATTGACTGTGGTAGTCAAATATGGTATCTACCATAATGTCAAATAAACTTATAGTTTCATTCCAAGTAATGCTAAAAAAACATTGTGGAGTAATTTGAATGTTCATATCCTAATTTTATGAAAAATTGTATTACAATAATATGGTGTCAATGCTTTAGTGTTTCACTAATTTCACCTTGTATCACATCATTCCTCCCATCCCACCAACGGTTACTACAAAATATCTTCCACTCTCCTACTTAAAACCAGCTCACCTGCTTAATGCCACCTTCCTCTAAATCTACGTTAATTTTGAGTCAACAAATTTGAATCATACTATGTAACTATTCTCTGAGGAACATGATTTGATGTAAATTGAGAAACAAGGTTATCCCTTGTAATTTGTGCTTATTGATGTTAGTTTGGACATTTTAAAAGAATTATTTCATAGTGTAATAGCTTGATTTTGAGTCAGGCTTTCGTATGTAAGTTGTTGCTACACTTGTAGCATGTAACCTCTTTGTCAACAACTTTTTTCAAGACTAAGTTAATTACATTGTATACATAGGGTACATAACAATAGTCGTATCAATTTTGAGTATTGTAATATACATGTAAAAATTATCTCCGAAAATGAAACAACCCAATTGTTAGTGAGTACCTCAAATCCATTCTATTATTTGTAAATAACAACTGCATCTTGTTTTCTTATAAACTACCGTATGGATTTATCATTTTGGCACCTCTCTAATTGAAGTATCTATTTTTTTACATTGCATTGGTTTGGACCCAATGGATATCACCTCGGCATTATTACATTATCACCTATTATGCATTACATAAGTATCACTGTGGCATTTCATGGATATCACATAAACAAGTTTCTTGAATGATTCTAAAATTTTTAGACATTCTCCATTGTAAATGAATTGGGTACAAAAATGACCAATCATATAGATACTTAATCTTCAAATATTTGCGATCATCACAAACTCTTGTAAATTAAGTGCCCATAATTGATATAGTTGATATTGACGAAAGTACACATGATAACTACACTTGATAATGATAGAATATGATGTCTTCTTATCCAAATCAAAGTACAGTAAAACAAAATAACATATCAACTACAAATTCATCCTTCCATAACCAAATCTGTCTCTATTGTTCTAAAGAGTAGTAGATTGTAAATTTTAAAAATGTCTTTTATACATTTATAGTTTCACTTTAAACTAGAAAAATTTCAATAGAATTATAAATATAAAGATCAAGTGTTTTGGAACATTATGGATAGAAGTATTTTTATGGTTTTAAATGAATTATTTATGTTAAAATTTTCACTGCAATTCACCCCTACATTTCAAAGAGTCTTGTTTGTGGTCTTTTAAATGTTACAATATTATATTCGTTTGTCCTTCAAAAATCTTGATTTTTCCATATTATTTTTATTCTTTATATGTTGATTTTTCCAAATTCATCAACTTTGAATTGGTGTAAACCTTATTATTGTCAATTTGCATCATCCTTCAAATACATATATAGGGGGGGGAAAAGAATAATATGCTTAACATAAGTCCTTTTTTTGTTTTGACGGGATAGCTATAGTGGTTGCAATGGAAGGAGAGTGGTGGCAATTTTGGTTTTTCAAGGAGGTGGATGGTGGAAACATGTGGCCATTGAGAGAGTGGAATGGAAGCAATTAGGCTCCAAGAAAAGAAAAAAAATGAAACTTCAGTACCCAAAGGAATCAACTAAGGATGAGATTCAAGATTTACACATTCATTGATACTAAGAGCAACTATCATGCACTAATGACTTGTCAGTGCACAAGATGGCCTATCTAATTGGCCAATCTATGAAAATTCCATTTCTAAATTTTGATTACAAAGGTGGATGCCTCCAAATGGGAGCTTAAAGGCGATCAACCTTGTCTACATGGTGGATCTACGTCTGATGCGATTGGCCCATGCTTGCCCAACCTTCTCGCCTTCTGGCTCTGGACATGGGACGTCGAGGCAAAATCTGGTTTTTTTTCCACCATTTTTTAAGAAATGCCTTATAGTCGGGAGAGTTTCTTTTAACAATTTGGCCCATTTTAGCCAAAGAAGGGTTGCTTAACATGATGGTATGATTTTTTGACTTGAGCTTCTACAATACTCTAACACTATGTGAAGTCACAATGTGGTGATCTATATAAAGCAATTTTTTAATTTTAAAACTGAATAAGTTTAAGTGCTTCGAATACTACAATATTTCATTTCAAATTATAAAAGTTTATAATTGTTTTTTTTAATATGTTGCTCGATAAGTTTAAATTGATAGGCAATGGTTAAAGCCAAAAATAAAATATTTTTTTCCTAACTATAGTCATTGCACTAAAATAAATAGTTTGAACTCCTATTGGTGTGCAAATGCCATTAAAATTTAGGTGTTCACATCGTTGGTAAAATTTATTGGAAAAAAATACACATTACAATATTGAAGATACATAAACTTTATAATCAATAATACATATATGTTTCCGTATAAAAAAATACAGAATTTAAGTAGTTACTTTCATTCACTAGTTGTTGAATGCCCTTCTAAACTCCATAAATGTTCAACAATGGCATTTCTTATAGCCAAGGCCTCATCAATAATAACTCTTCGACTTCTAAACTGTAGGCCTCCTTCATCATGATAACCTACAAGTGGAAGTTCCTCATGAACAACATCTCGCCTATCAAGCATGATATTATGCAAAATACAACAACAATAAATCATCTTTGGCACCATGGTAACGTCTACTGTATGCATAGTTCTTTTCAATATGCGCCACACTCCCTTCAAAATGCCAAAAGATCGTTCAACACACATTCTTGTGCTTGAATGTTTGAAGTTGAATTGATCATACATTGAGGCTAAATTGTAGCCCGGTATTGGAATTAGCATCCATGTGCTATGAGTATAACCCGCATCTCCAATTAATAATTTGGGAATAGGAACCTTGCCAATGACTCGAGGTCTTCCATTCAATCGATCACCACGATCTACCGAAGCTTTGAAGCCAGAATTTGAAAAGACTCGTGCGTCATGGACCACTCCAAGGAAGCTTGCAAAAATATCTAGGAACCTTGTATCAGAATCGACAATAGCTTGTAGAGTGAAATTGTAATTTTGATCCTTGTCAAAAAAATCAGTGGCCCGCTCATTACTAGGTAAGTTGACTTGAATATGAGTGCAATCAATGGCTCCACATACTTGTGGAATTCCGTGTTTTGCCTCAAAGTTTGCCTTCACTCTTTCCAATCCTTCTGCAGTTGGCCATGATAGCTGATGATGAACACAATTTATGATCGATCGTACAAAATTGGATACGGTCTTTGATGCAATGGAATTTGCAACACCAAACATCTCTCCAACTGTAGAAAGAGAATCTCCAGTGGCCAATCTCCGAATGGCTAATGCGACTTGTCTGGTAACCTCTAATTTTCTATTTGGTATATTCTTAAGACCAAGTGGAGGATTCTTTTCAAGATCCACCCAAACCAATTCGGTGATATAGTGAAAAATAGAAATTGACACCCGAAAAAACTCCTTGAATATCTCTGGATCATCTCTCAAAACATACCCAAAAAATTGGTCCCACCAATGTGTACTTCTAGGTTTGATATACCAATGTCCCCAATTGATGCCATTGAGCTCGTGAATAGTCAACTTTGTAGAAGCCAATAAACAATATATGTCTACTTCGTCAAATATTGCTTGAGCGGTGTATTTTTTAACTACACTTTCTTGAAGCAATGGTGAAATCGAAGATGAAGAATCAATAGCGCTACAAGTTGTAGATAGGTGAGAAGTCCGCCTTCCAAAATCACTCGAAGCATCTAAGTTTAGCTTCAATGCCCATCCAATAGAGATTAAAGCACCAGCCATATGACAAAATCGCGCACTATGGTCCATTGCCATCTACATATACAAAGGTGTTATAAATTTAATTTTCTATCTCCACTAAATTTGAAATTACTTTGATATTGTTTGGGAACAAAATAAAGCCATAATACAAAACATCAATATTTTTTTACCTTACAAAGCTTGAAGTAGAGCTACAAATGAAAATGCTCCCAAATAGGTTTGCTCCAATAATCCCTGCATTTATCCATAAAATAAATATCATTTTACATGATTTGGAATAAACAAATAGGCACAGTTTGAGTCATGTAAAGTCAAGAACCAAATCACTGTCAGTCTCAAAGTATCCAATAGTTTTGTGAGGAAGATAAATTAGTTTTGTGCCACTGGTAACATGAACTGATTGACTGATGTCAAGTCATAATCCTCATATACTCTCTTTGTCTGAGAGTACACAACAGTGATGTAAATGATATGAATCGCTTTCGCTCCAACAATAATCATGTGAATGGGAAAAATCAATTTAGTTGCATACAATGAGAAAAAAAAACCTTGCATTCTTCTGGGTCAGAAAGACACTGCTGAATAAAAAAATCAAATGAAATAAATAGATCCTGAAAGAAACAAAAAAGAAATCGCAAAACATGCACTCAGTTTAGGCTATCAGAAAATCACAAATATTCCACTATTTCGGGCCATTAGAAAAATCACCACCTCAAGCACTCTTTTGAGCCACTGAAAATATCACAAAACATGCACTCTTTGGGCCAACAAAGGACCGTTTCAAAAAAAACTAAATAAGCAGCCATCATGCTGAAGAATAACTTGAGAGAGCAACACAAACCTAACAAAGTCAAGTGCAAAAAGAAGTCTGTCATATGGAAGAAGCCTCTTATGGGTGAGGTTTGTAAAGAAAAGATAGGAGAAGAAGAAATGGTCACATAGAACACGTTCCCATGAGATATGCCCAGTCATCTAGGTCAGAAAATTCTCTGTGGCTTTCCCACCTTAATTGCGAGCCATTAATGACCTGACCAATCCGCAACCAAATTAGCATGATGGGTATTTATATGGAAGAACTTGAATGGAATCACCACCTCAACTGACATGTTGGGAAGCTACAGTCTTTTGGACGGGATGGGAGGAGCATGGAAACTAGCCCTAAGATGGATGACACTATTAGAAAGGGCCAGGGAAGAATGAGCCAGTTGTTGCCTCCTCCAGGAATGGATAGGTCATCCCCCTCCATGTTCCTCGATATGCAGACGTTCTAAGAGCATCTCCCTCCCTAAACACCAACCCAGTCCACACTAAACATGAGATGCAGTAGTGGAGCCGGCATAGAAGGGAGCGTGCCGGAATCTGGTGGCACCGCCATCCTAGACACATGGTTAACCGGGAACCAAGAAATTTGGGAAGCTGCCACGTTGCGCAAGTCGCGCGGATAAAACAATACGAAATGTCACGTCACGCAGAAAAAACCGCATGGTTGCGCTGATAAAACTAAGTGAAGGGAGCTGCATCCATTCTTGCGTTGGCATTTGGCGGCATGGAAGTGGCCAGCATGAACGACAGAAAATGGAGTGTCCTTGGCAAAAGTGTGATTTCTAGCGTTGCGTGCATAGCGGAATGGGAGCCCGACAAAGCGGGATTTTGGGGAGGCGCTTGTGGTGTGGCCAATTTCGAGAAAATCCACCGCACCCCAGCAAATCTACCAGGGCCCCGTGCCCCGATAAAGATGGTCTAAGAAGGGCACATGTTCTTGTGGAGCCGATTTCTCTTTGTCCATTCTACATGTTGTTCTCACAAATCCTTTCTCCACAATTCGTTCTTGAAGCGGTTCTCACAATTCCATTCTTAATGGGCAGGGAGAATTGGCCCCCTCACTCGTCCTCCCATGGATGGAAGTGAGGGATGATGGCTGCGTTTTCTCATCACAACCTTAATCCATGAGCCTCTAACCAAGGTTAAGTCTGGTCAAACCTCCTAGTCGAGCATGTGAGGTAGGTAGACAAGGTCTCTCTTGTCTTTTAGTGAAGCACTTAATATGGGGCGCCACTTTATTCATCCTCTCCACATGATTGACTCAATTTTGAATACAATATTGAAAAAAGGACACGTGTCATTCCTTGGAGAACTACCATTTCCATATGTGCAAGAAGAATGTAGTGGACATAATTTGAAACTAAATACAATAAGACCCTACTTCTTATTTCCCACTTGCACATTTCAAATTGTAAGTACCGTCAAATATTCCGTAATTAGAAAATAATTTGCAAACCAATCAATAACAAGGATGGATTAGGGTTTAGAATGCAAAGCCATATCCTTAGAAACACACTAGTTGTATTTTCATTTGGAAATTGCAAAGTTGAGTGCAAAGTGATCATCCTATGAGATATGTGTTCTTCTCTTGACCTTTACTTTTCCTTTTAATTTTGATCTTATATTTTACATATAGATTCAATTATTAAGACATGTTTGTGAATTCCATGTTGTTTTAAACATTCATTTCATTTCATGTTCTTTAATGTAAGAGATGTTTGATGCATTGCATTTATGGAATTTCAATGATAATATTAGGAAGACAATCCCCATTTGTGATGGGTATTGCTGATGATAGCTCCCTCTAGATGTCTCTTATGTGTATTTTTGTGCTACTCTTTTTTCTCTCTTCTCAACCACGGATAGTTCCTTGTCACAAAGGGGTCATCGCGATGGTTATTGTCGATGATTATATAATTTTGTTTTAGTGATGGGTACACCAACGATAATCTTAAGCCAAACATATGATGGGTATTGCCAATTATATCTCCCTCTAGATGTCTGCGATGGGTAGCGTAGAGGCCTTCAATTCCGATTGGCCACCCAATTCCGATCAATAGAGTATGCATGGCATGGTGTATGAAAATAACAAATGTTTGAAATGGTGCATGAAGTGACCCAAAACCGATAACTCAAAATCTGAAAACACTAGTCATTATTGGCATTGGGTCATGAAGTGTGCAATTTTGGATTGCTCCACCTCAATTGAGCTCTCATTGGTGGCATTGCGTTGAAAGTCAAACAAGGTCGATCGGTATTGGGTACCCTCCATGAGTTGGTTATCCATGGCATGTCTTCTCTCTTTTACTCAGTCTTACTTATTGGCATTGGGTGAAGGAGGGCACCAAATCTCACCTACTCTAGAGTTTGATTATGGGCTCCGGTGATTTTTGGGCTTCTAAATTCTATATCAATTGCAAATCTTCGTGATTAAATTTGAAAAAATATTTGTTGAGTTTCATTCCTAATTCCACATCTTTCTACATAAATGTTTGTGGCATACAATGTCATGTGAGTCCCGAATTGACTTAAGTGATAGGAATTGGGTGCCTCTACCTTACTATTGGGCTCCTCCTTCTTCTCTCTTCTCAACCAAGGATAGTTCCTCGTCACAATAGGGTCATCGTGATGGTTATTTCCCATGATTATATAATTTTGTTTTAGCGATGGATATTGCATGGTCAGGCCAATCTTTTTATATTAGACCAAGGTTAGATTTGACCATACAAGACACATTATGATAGGTAAGCCCATGATGTTCTAGTATTCAACTATGATGGATATTGTTTGCTTGGATCTTGTAACCTTCATCTGACTGAAGATATTTCTTTCTCCTATATATGACACCGTGATGGATATTCCTCATGATCTTGTGTACAACCATACCGAGATGGTTATTGTAGACAATAGCTCACTTTCCTTACATGTGATGGATATTATGAGTTAGATTCATTTACACTCTCTAACCATACCCATTTGCAGTAACCAAGGTTGTCCATTGTTCTAAAAAGACTATAATAGAACACACAATTTATTATTTTTGGAGTTGTAGAATTTAAATTCAAACCTACTTGTGGTTGAAGTCATTCCTTACAACTACTGATAGATGTTATCTCTTCAAACATCATTGTCATTGATATTGCCATTAAATGCTTTGTCCAAACACTTGCATGATGCATTTTTAGATAGTAATGTTGTGCATTTCTTGAAGTTTAGACTATCACATCCAATTTGGTTGAATTTATTCTTCATGTATACATGGGACAATATGGAGAACAAGAGGAAGACTATCACTGTCCAACCCCCTCTGATAGGGCCAATTCCTTTCCAAGCTATTGCTTGAAATGGTGGAGAGAGGCATGAGTTTGAATACACAACAATTGTATTGAAGGCATACATCCCTTACGACAGGGTAGGAGACTTCTTTAAAGGACAAACCATGGAGGATGGAATACTAGTGGATTGGAATATTTACAATAGCAAAAAAGGAGAAGAGAAGAAGAGGGTTCATGTGGATTCTTTTATTACCTATGTTTATTATAATTGTGCATTTGGTCAAGACGAGGATATGAATGATTCTCACCATCCACATTCCAAGAAACGTGGATGCGTTGCTAGGTTTTTTGTGAAGCAATTGCGTTTATATCGAGATGTGGTAGGGTTGGCATACTATCATGATGACCACACAAGGGAGGATGGGACATTGGCTCATGGAGTAGAAACTCGCACTCAATGGGAAGAAACACTACATATCAATCAAGAATGTCAAAGGAGCTCAAGAATTGGATCATCCATTGTCTGAGTGAAGGATTTACATCAAAGCAAGTTTATAAAGAGCTCAAGCGCAATTGGATTGAGAGGAAGAAGACAAAAACTTAGAAATTATGTGATGATTTTGTTGAATTTCAAGATATTACTTATTATGAGACAATGATGAAGATGGGATGTGGCGTCGAGATCCAAACGACTTTGACAGTGTTAAAATGTGGGTTAAGGAAGAATCCAAAAATGTCTTCATTTGGCATCAGAAGGACAATGTCACGGATTTACCATTTATTTTGGGTATCCAAACTCTTTGGCAGAAGGAAATGATGCTCAAATTTGGTCACAATGGAGCCATTGTAATGGATGTTACTTTTGGTACAAACTTGTCTAAATATCCTTTGTTTTCTTTGCTTATCTTTGATGATTGGAGGAACAATATACCTGTAGCTTAAATCCTCACTAGCCGCCAAAAAGAAGAGGACCTTATAATGTGGTTGGAACCACTGAGGAGACACCTAGAGAAAGACATGCCGGATTTCCTATCATCATGTTTTATAGATGATGATGTTGACTATCAGTGGAGGGCGTTGAAGCGAGCTTAGTTTAAGGATGAAGTTCCTATCTACCTTTGTTGTTTACAATTCCTAAAAAATTGAAAAAATTCATATTTGAACCAAGGAACCCAACCTTGGTACCTTGAGAGCCCTTGTGTATAAAATATTGCATTTATTTTTGTACACTTCTATAAACTACAAGGAGTCTAAGAAGGATTTTTTGATAAGGGCGCGAAAGATGAGTGAAGAAATGTTTCAATTCTTATATATTCCAGAGGTTGAGAATTATTTCAAGAAGTATTATGATCATCAAGGCAGGAAAATTACAATCTAATACTTCATTCTCATTTTATTTTTGTATAACGATGAAATACTATATTTGATTAAATTTATAAGATTTATTTTCTTTGTGCATGCTCATATCTTAAGTCGTACTTTATAACCATTATGCTTTGTGGCAATAGCATTCATATGACTTGAATTTTTTTATTTGGTCCAAAGATGTATCTTGAAGGCCATCGGCGAAATCCACATTCAAACCAAGACACTCAAGTCAACATTGAATTATATCATGGAGCTTTAAAGCGTTGGATGAAGATTGACAACCATCAACACCGTGGAAGAAGAGTGGATTCACTTGTTTGGCATCTTATTAATCCTATTAATACACATTACATGTATGTGGAGGAGAAAATTCCACGAGTTTGTTCTAAACAAATTTGTGGAGAAGGTTGTTAAAGATGGAATTGCAAAAGCAAAAATAATTCCCATAGAGCACATCCGTTCTCATCCTAATGAAGACCAAGGATGGCAAGTTCACTCTCAAAATATAGAGGATTATTGATATGATATTCCGGATCCTTATACGCAATATGCTTCATGTTCATGTGAGAGAGAAATTCGTGGGAATTTTTGTAAACACCAACTTGTTTTGATCAAGTCCACTACAGACATATCTTAGATTGTCATGTTGGAGTTTCTAGGCACCTATTACGGTTCTCTACGTGGGGGATCAGAAGCAATGTTCAAGCACATTGTTCCACTTGATCCCTTTGAGACTTTGATGATGATATCAATGAAGAGCACAAAGTTTTTGATGATGACAACTGTGATGACCATGGTAGAGGAATTTACATGAATGATGGAAATGATGCACATGATAGTGAAGAATTAGCTTAATCTTCAATAGCTCCAACACATGTCCCAAATCATCAATTAATCGATGGATCTTTGAACATTATTGACAAGCTAGTGCGGGATGCTAAAGAAGAAGCCATTGAAAGAGGGTTGAAGTTAGTTCAACACATACAAGCCAGGGTATTGACAAATGTAAGGCGTATCCGGGCTTTACAAGATACAAATAGTCTACATTCTCAAAATAGCTTTCAAGTAGTGGAGGACAGATTTGACACGTCAATTGTAAGGACCCCGAATCTTTGAGAAAAGATAATGACTGTGATGGGTAAGAGGAAATGTAGTGCTCTATGAGCCACACATAAGGAATAGTGATTTTTTTGTTTATAGTTGTCTTTTATTGCTTGTGAATTTCATATTCTATGTTTTTTCATACATTGTCCAATATTTTAATGAATAGTCATGGTTTTGTATATATATATATATATATATATATATATATATATATTTGCGAAGCCATTAAAGAACATATTTTTTTTTCTATGGTAATTGTTATGCACCATATAATATGGTATACAAAAATTTAGGACAATAGAAAGTTTCTTGGATGAATTAAAAAATGATATTATAAAGGATTTATAAAGGGTATTATTTTTCTCTCTCCATGTATTTTGTTGGTTTCTCATTCTTAGCCATAAACTATTTATATTTCCTTTTATTCATATCATTTATGTTTCTCTACTTTTTAATTTTATTAAGTATTTGAATTTTTGATTTTATTTTTCAAAATTTATCAATACAATTCATTGAACATGAAAAGTCAAATAATATTACTACTGTATATATTGCATGTGTATGGTATAATTGGTAAATATTGGTACCTTGTGATGTGAAATATGAACCGGCAATGGGTATTTCTCAAATCTCTATTGAGGACTAGCGATACTTGCATCCAAGGATGTAGCCATGGCGATGGGTATTGTCCGTGATATTTCAAAGTGATTCTTCATGATGGATATTGTGAAATGACGATGGATATTTCCCAAGTCCCTATTGAAGACCAACGATACTTGCATTCAAGGATGGAGCCATGGCGATGGATATTGTCCGTGATACTACAAGATGATACTTCATGATGGGTATTAAATTGAGGCGTTGGAAATTATCTAAGTTCCCATTGAAGACCATAGATACTTGCATATGAAATAGGGGCCACGGTAATGACTATTGGTTATCATATTTGAATATGATACTTCATAATGGATTTTGAAAAATTACAATGAAATTGTATGAGTTTTGAGATTCTTAATACAAATATATTAACATCAATAAAATTTTATATCAATGAGTTATGGTATAGTTCTAGATGACCTATTCATTGGGGGTCTACAAGAAGATAATTCAACAGTCAACACAATTAAAAAATTGGAAATGAGTTTGTATAACAATATTTAAGCATAAAGTATACCATACAATTCAAGCGTTGAGAAGTAAATAGTTTCAATATATTCATAACAACATCTTTTAAATGCAACCCTATTGCGAAGAAGTAAAGAAAAAAAATTGGTCTATTCACTCATCATCTTCATCAATAGCATTGTCACTAACACTACCACTCCCACTATTACTCTCACTATCGCTATTATTAATATCATGGCTTCCACTTTCATTGTCATCTTCAATCTCGTTGACCTCTTTTATCTCTTCATTATCTTCATGAATATCCTCCATAGCGGCTATGGAATGAGTAGCTCTATAAGCCTCACATGCAACTTTAATCTGATCCATACGAGTTGCATTTCGCATAGCATAGATGTCTTTGCGCAATCCCACATACCTTGCAATCCATCTATCCTTCCCCTCTTTTAGCCTGTGCCAAAAAATAATACATTTAAATGTTGATTAATATTACTAAGTCTTTGTACAACAAACATAGCAATTTAAAATGCATTAAATAAAAATATAATGCAAGGAAATGACTTACGCAAGAAGTAAGACTTTGTGGTGATGCCAATCCATAATCTCCTTCACTAATCCTTTACGGAAGCACTGATTATTTTTCTACTCCATATCCTTGAAGAGATTCTTCATTTCCTCAGTGACCCCCTTCAACTTCTTTGGAGCATTAAGCACCAAATTTGCAAATTAATTACAATCATGAAAAACATCACATTTATTGGAATCTAAATACCTTCACCAAAGTTTGAAATTCCAAGAAGCTCCATGGTTCTTCCCCTTAGAAGTGTAACAACAATAGGGTAAGTCTTCTTGTCCTAGGTCTCCAACGATGCCTTCTTCTCTAGCTTCAGCCGCTCCTCCTTAGCCCTTGTGGTCCATTGGTCAATCTTCTTATAGAGGTCCAAACGAGCTCTCTTAAAAGCTGACCCTATAATTTTCTGATTCATTTTTTTGGAATTCACACGCTTTCTTTTCTTATCTTGAGCGGTAGTTGATGAAGATGACACTCTCTTCTTCTCAGGCAATGTCTTTCCATGTGCTTTCCTAAGATGATCAGATAAGTGATGGCTGTATGCATACGGGCCAAATTTGCAGATCTTCCCTGAAAGAGTTTTTCAAATCAAGCACTCATAGGGTTTTTTTTCCTTTGTATCTTTCTCCAATCATTGTCTTCTTTGGCATACTACTTGTCCTTCTCAACATCTTCAGACACATATGAAACCATGGTCATTTGTGTCATATCAAGGAGCAATACAAGAAGTTAGCAAATATGTAATGGAGAGGATAATATCCATCATGGAAGGCAGGCACAAAGAACACCCATCTTTAGGAAACCGGACTGTAATCTAAATCCTAAATGAGAAATCTAACTTTGAAAAATATAAATCTAAATAGAAAATCCAACTGCTGCCAATAAGAAATAGAAATGCTAAGAGAATTTTCTATGCTATAAATTTTTTCTACAATCTGACAAAGAAAAGAAAATTGGAGAGGAGTATTTAGTAGCAGTGGCGGAAATCTTCAGTACCATCTTTAAATCTATGAAATTTAGTTTGTTACTAACTATATGTAACAAAATTTGGCTTAGAGTTAATTTTTAATAATCTTCCGTCAAATGTGGTTAGATTTGACATTAATATTAGTATATTCTCTGGTGACCCAACTTCTTCTCATAGTGAATGCAAATTCTGGAAAGGTAACTATTTGAGATTAGGTTGCGGGGACACCGGACAAAAGTGAATAATATAGAACAAGTCGTTTCCATAATTTGCCAAAGAGGATAAAGAGACAAGCTCTCTATTTTACCAACCGTAAAGAGCGCAAAAAGTCTAGGCAGATGAGAGAAATGAGATCCAACTCATGGACATTGGGGAGACCGCAAGAAAAGAGTATAGCTGAGAATGCAATAAGACAAGGTTAGCCTGAGCTAGTTAGCCGAAGGGACAACGAAAGTGGCAATAATGTAGGAGAATTAGCTAAGGAATTAGGGGGGGAATATTGGACAGAAGTCTTCTAAATCAGGTAATTTGATGTGTCGCTTGATTGTGGAGAACCATGATTACTTAGTCCATAGAAGGTCATATCAGAAGGACCTTTAATGTTGAATGACTCCAATCTGTCATTTCAATGAGTGGCACGATTCAGCTTATACTAATCATTCGGCTCATTTTGTCACTTCCATACTCCATGCTTCAGCAAATGCCCTCCTATTATTCTTCTCATTTAGCACCTTAGCATCAGACGCATCAGAGCTCTTGTCTGATGGCAACTTAAGTTTTCTTTGACCGTGAAGAAGTTTGCGGGAATTGTTGTTTTAAGTTATGGGTAATTGCTTTATTTTCTATGGATGATCTACAATATTGTTGATTACAACTGACTTTGTAGGTGATTGCAAACTTGGTGGGTGATTGTGATTAGGGTTCTGAAAGGTTGCAATGACGTTAAGTGGCTAAGGGTGATACTAATTTGGGTTCTCGGAGTGGCAAGACTGTTTGGCGTAATTTTGGAAGAGACATTGTTTGATAACCATTCCATTGATTAGACTTATTATACCTGCACTTGTTGCACGCAACAAAGATTATCGGGCGGTTGAGAAATGAAATTTGCTAGTCATTTAGAGATATCACCAAACGGCATAGAAGGTGAGTTTTAGTTTCATACCTTCTTTCATGGACTTTTCTTGATTGGGCGAGTTGAGGTAAGGCAGAGAGTAAGGGAGAAGAAAATTGTTAGTGAGTACGGCAATAGAGGTAAGGCAGATGCAGATTACGAAGGAAATGGGATTTTGGGAGATTTGAAAAATAGGTAGTGGAAAAGGGAGTGTTGTGCAAGAGGTGCGTTTTGGTGGGTTTAGGATTAAAGATGTTTTTTGGGTCGGTCCTACTCTTGCATCTTAGGTGGCGTAGAAGAGTTGTGTCTACTTGCACGTCCCTACAAAGGAATGCCGATGTTGACACCCATTCCATGGAGTATTGGTTGGCCACGGAAACGAGGCCCGGAGATTTGGGTGCCAACATCGGCCCCCTTTTTGCGTGAAATCTGGTTGAATAGACAGCCTCAACGGAGACCGCTTCCTTAAAGGTGTTGCCAATGCAGACTGAAGCAGCTCAGACGGGGTGTCGTGGTCGGCACTTCATCTGCGGATAATATGAATATTCAAAGCGCCTTCTCCTCCATCATTCATGAACATCTCTACTATCTCCTGAATAGCGACTCCCTTAAAAACAACCTCTTCCCTTACAGTTTGCTCTATCCTCACACGCAATCACCAACGTAGTAATTTCTGTTGTGACCAAATATATGTGATTACCTTGAGTTAGTGGATTCAAATTTGTAGGACACACCTGCTCCTCATAGTGATGTGGGGGAAAGACTTGAATTACAAAGCAAGGGACAACAGGAGTTGCCTCAACCAGGGATACGGGCATCAAGTTAAAATTATAACATGTTGTAGTTTTTTCCAACTTCTGTAAGTGTTCGAATATACTTTTGGTGGTCAAAATGCCAAGGGACATCGAATTCATTGATGAAGTGAAAGCACAGGAGGAGGTTTGTGAGTGAAAATTCAACACATCTTAATTTGAGTTTTGTAGTAGGGGTTGAATTTCACTTACATTGTATGACTACCACACCACTCATTATGGACTATAATGAATAACCAACTCCACTCACTTGTGCACACACAACCACCAATATTCTAATAAAATCACTTAACACCAATTGAATTGAGTCAACCGCTACTCCTAATCCACAATCACTTAACTTTATCTAAACTAATTAGGCTTAGATAAGACAATAAATATTCACTTGATTAATTAGGGAGACTTGCACGTGATTAAGTTAATATAAAAGTAATTTAAATTTTACCACATTTCATTTAACTTAAGATGAAACCGTAATTTACCTAAGTAACTTTGAATTAATACTAAAAGAAATTTATTTTAACTTTGCGTGATTTTTAGTTTCACCAAGGCAAATTGGACTTTTACCTCCAAGACTTTACACCAACCAACTTTTACTTTTAACTTTTATGTCCACCATTTTACATCAACTTTATTTTTGAATTTTTTCCTCGTGTTACTTCACCACATCATCTAGTAATTATACGAGTTACGGAACCACTAATATTGCAATCAACACTTACAACTCAACCACAATCACATGGATTTATGACATAACATTAGTGACAATTGTGTATGATATATGAATGATAGTGCACATGGACTCTTTCCAAGGCTAGGGCTCTCTTGTACACTATCAACACAATCACTAACAACAATATACCATAGAATTTCACCAATTGATCACGTGTAATATGAAGTTTTCACAAAAATATTTTATAAAATCCTAACCACAAGATACAATTTCAGCTGCACTTTTGAACACCGTGCGGCCACTTCTCGCTTCCTCGCTTTGGAATTTTGGTGTTGTGTTCTGCAATCCAACGTCGTCTCCACTCCAACGTCCACCCTTAAGCCACAACCACCCAAACTTTTTGGGATTTTGTTGCAACGTAGCCCTACCACGGCCCAACTTCACAACCGCCTTCCACAACAGCTTCTCACCTTGTTTCAGCACAAACTCCCTCCCCTTCATACCGTTGTAACCTACACAATCCACCAACAAGGTTGTTCACTGGACCTGAGGACCCGTCCGTCCATTAGTGGTCACGTCTAGTCCGTTATTGGTCAAGTTAGGGTTCACCGTCCAAATGGTCAAAAGAGGGTTTACCTTGTCCACCTATCCAGGTGTCCGACATGTCATCAAATATTCCAAAAAATAAAGATGACATGGAGGGGGCGCGAATGTCTGGGAGGGGGGCGCGTGCGCCACAAGTTAAGAGGAGAATGAAACTAACACATGATGAACTTTCAAGCATTTTGAGGCATGCTTTCCATGAACTAAAACCAAATTTCAGTATATGTTGATAGAAAAATACATTCAATAACCTTAGTAAATGATTATGGACATTGACTAAGGTAAGTTTATATATATAACTCTATATCTATTTAACTTCTATATGTAATATGTTGACTTCCATATCAATCCTTCTTCTTTTAGGAGGTGCGCTCTCTTGGATTCTTGTAAGTACCGACAATTTTCAATGGTGCTCTTACAATAATATCTTCGCCATTAGGTACTTCCGCACAACTATCATCCAATCCACTTGACTCCTCGCCATCTCCACATACTTCATCTCCATCATCATAAGCATTAGCCGCATACCCCTCCATTTTGCAACTTCTCATATGTGTAGTAGGTGCAATAATGATCTAAATTTGAAATGCCATGTGTTATTGGATTGGGCTCGACACAGATACAAACTTTTGTAAGTATAGTATACATCAATTCTTACACCTTGTATGTCAAATACACATAAAACATCATGTTACAATCCAAATCTGACTTCTTAGACCTTTAAGGGTTACTGGGCCATCCACCCTAGTATTCACTCAAGCTAATAAACTTTTATATGAAATGAATATCTTATCAAGAGAAGAATATTGATTTTATAATTATAGTTACTACTAGTTTAGGATCAAATATTTACCTTTGCATAAAGAGTAGTGATATCTTAGAATCAATAAAAATGGTTGGTTTCAAGTGATAGAAAAAGGGTGGAACTACACCAAAGAAAGACATTGAGGGGTGACACATTACACCAAAAGTTGAATGTGAGCTAATGTTTGGTCAACTTCAGAAATGATTTTTTTTGA
This sequence comes from Bryoerythrophyllum caledonicum, assembly GCA_963971425.1. Classification (NCBI taxonomy): domain Eukaryota; kingdom Viridiplantae; phylum Streptophyta; class Bryopsida; order Pottiales; family Pottiaceae; genus Bryoerythrophyllum; species Bryoerythrophyllum caledonicum. The sequence continues at coordinate 26,240,398 of OZ020522.1, forward strand.
ACTTAATAGAGTTTTTAGTGTACAATATAGATTGAAGGTTGGAACTAGTATATGTCAATAATAGTTTCTTCATTTTACAAATAACTTCATTGCCATCTCTTAAAATATAGTATTTGGAACCACATGAAGATAGTGACCTGTTTTAACCCCTAAAGACCCAAGGCATTTTCACACCAAAAACACTTCAAAATTGCTCGTTCTAGTGCAATGAGTAATGAGGTAATCAAAATCTTTTATTTGTACATTGAACCATAGGATCTAAATTAAGACTTATTTATTAACGTCCTCACAAAATTTCATAAAAATTGACGACACAAATTGAAAGATTATAGTGTTTGAAGTAAGGTAAGCCCCCCTAAAACCGACAAGTTAAGGAATGTGCATATATGGAGAGAGGAGATAATTATACTATTATTTTTCAGTGATAGCCAATAGAACTGCAATTCCAACTCATGTGTCAGGTTTGGCGAGTTGGAGGGTTTGTGGAGGTTGGTTTATGCGTTATAAACCAACTAGGAGGTTAAGCGACCTAAGGAAGACCTAGATTCTAGCTCTAGTTATTAATTAGAGTTAGTATTAGAGTCTTTTGACTTTTAGGGCATTGGTGGTGTCTTCTGACACCTCATTTGGGACTTGGAATCCAAATGACCTCCACGTGTAGTTGAAGGAGACTCATCTTTCTCAAGTTGAGTCTCCCATGTGATGGAGTGAGAGAGTGCGTGCGTGCGTGCACTTCTTTAGCTTCATTGTTATTATGCAACCATTCTTTAAGAATAACATTGACTTGACTATGTGTAGTTTATGAGTATTTTCTACTTGTTTATTACTTGAGAAAGATCACCACTTTGATATGAGTGTGGTCTTAGTGGATTTTTAACACTTAAATCCTCAAATCTTGTGTGTAGGGTGTTTTTAGAGCTATGTATGAGAGCTGATTTTGTTGCAAGGATCCAAGCTTGCTTAAAAGGGAATGGATGAAAGTTGGAGATAAGGTTAGAGGAGGAGTGGTGGATAGTGACTTTCCACTACACCGCGGATGAAGATCCATTGACTTGTCTTCTCATCCAATGATGACAGAGTAGATCCACTCTCTTTGGGAGCTCTGAACGCAGTATTTGGTGGGTGCAGGTCGCGAGGTCGAAAGCTCGTGGGTGTGAGAGAGGAGAGTTTCATTTTCGGAGATGGGAGAGGAGGATGCTCGTTTCTAGTGCATCTCTAAACCACCTCGTCGTTCGTTCCGTACTCGTGCGCGGAGAGGAGTATGCGCGCAGCAATACGAGCAACTACAACATGCACGAGCGGGACGAAGCTGAATCCGCTCGTGAAAGAGTTCGTGCACAAGACGAGGTTGCTCGTCGGTGGAGTCGCGGGAGCAGTGCTCTTGCGTTGTTTGTTGCGACAAAGTTTGCAACAGTTTGCAACGAGACCATGTGCAGCGACGACACAGTTTGCGATCGTGTGCAGTAATAGTTTGCGCAGATCGGTGGCGGTTCAACGAGAGCGTGTAGAGCAACAAATTGTATATCCTCAGCATGCGCCAGTACAACAGCATCCACTCTCGTAGAGGCAGGCTAGAGGAAGCTGCTCGCGTATGTAGTATCTGCCTGTCAACGTCAACGAGAGAAAGTGAGAGCAAGGGAGGAATCATGGTTATAACAATTTTGTGATCGGGCGGGGTTGTTTTGGGTTGGCTGGACTTGTGCAGACTTGTGCTCGTTTTGTTTCTGGTGTGAACCTTGGCGAAGCCATGTGGTGGACGTGAGTTGGGTTGAGGCCGAAGAGTTGCGGCAACAATGGTGGGGTTTGCCGTAGTCTCGTAGAATAGGTGAGCGCGCCGGGGTGTTGATTTGTATCCATACAGACATCGTGTGTGTGTAGACAGACACGGTGACCAACGTGAGTGCCGAGCGGCGTGCCGGGCGTGATCCATATCTGTAACTGGCTCTATACCGTACCCGACACTATTTATATACCCTGCTCCTTACTAGTACCCAGTTCCTTCATTGGTACCCGACTCCTATACTGGTACCCGGCTTCTATACCGTATCCGGTTGTCTGATACCCAGATTGAGTGCTGTTACCTAGATTGAGTGCGGTTACCCGGATTGAGTGTTGATATCTGGTTTTAAGAGCTGATACCCGGTTTGAGAGCTAATACCTGGTTTGAGAGCTGATACCTGGATTGAGAGCTGATACCCGGATTGAGAGCTGATACCCGGTTTATGAGATATTATCTGGCTCTGATATTGATACCCGGCTGTTCACAACCCATCACTCGTATCCGTATACGTCCAGTATGATACCCGTATCATACGATATTCCGTACATATAGTATCCGTACCTCAACTATATCTTCTGTAGCCATACCTGTATGAAGTTTAGAGAGGGCTTGTGATTGAGGTTACCCGAAGATCAAGGTCGGTTATGAGGAGGTTGAGAGGTGATTGCATGCTAATAGCGCGTGGTAGAGGGTAAAGTGGATGCTTTGAAGATTGAAGGACGTTATTATCATGGTTTAAAGGTGTTTCAAGGATATTTGGGACTTAAATTATGGACCATGGAGGGAAGAGGTTAGTCTAAGAAACCTAAAAAGACTAGTGGGCCAAAGGTGGAAATTGATGGAGAGGTGTTGGACACCTTGATCACTTGCTTGCAAAGCCTACAAGTGAAAGGCTCTCCCTCCACAGCAAGTGGTAGCCACGGGGACTTTAAGCTCTCTCCCATAACCAGATCTCGCACGGGGCCCCAGAACTTGCGTAAACCGCGCACGAAAGTGTTGAGCGCGAAATCGGTGAAGTATTGGACTTCACTTGGTGGGGTGCGGAAGATCCGCTCACTTCGGGTGAAGAAGGGAATTCCAGCACTTTAGTGCCGTGCCCGTAGGCAAGTTAGGACCGAGGATTTGGTGATTGGAGGTAAGGCTGTGGTTCTTTGAAATTTTGGATCAAGGTATGGTGTAGAGGTAGAAGACTTCTCTTTAGGCATCCAACTGCCCATCTTTTCTCTTATCTTCACCGAATTTGAGAGTGAAGGGTTTTTATTCCACATTACCTAGCAGTGGAAGGTTAACACATGGCAAGAGCGTGCCACTAGTGTGTGGGATACTCTTACCTCAGAGTTGTTGGATTAGAAAGTGACACCTACGATCTATACTTCAAAGATGAGAGGAACCCATAACGCTTGGCGATTGTTCAAGTAGAACACCCAACTAGGAATCTGGATATCTGGGAAGGTCCCAGGTTTACACGGAGAAACACCTCCTTTTTAGTAGATGCTAGTGACAGGGTGTTGACAGAAATTCGTGGTCAACGAGAAGAGGCAGAGGAAAATTCTTTGCCACTAGTAGAAGAAGAGGAATTTCTTGAAAACCCGAAGGTCAGTGTTCCGATACCAATTTTACCCACAAAGCCTTACCAATCATACTTTGATTGGGAGGAGATGGCTTCACCATATAGAGGTGGAAAACGAAGGGTACAGAGATTTTCGGGTGCCATGGGCACCATTGAAGTCGATGACTTCAAGAAGGAGTTCACCATGTCGTGTAAACTCCAGAAGTCCCGTAATCCCAACTTCAATCCGTACATGGTGTGGAGAGTATTGTTTGGATGTCTGGAGGGAGCCCTACTGGCGGACTACGGAGAGTTTGAGGAGGCTCATTTCACCAAAATTATGGCCTGGAGAGATTTCTACTCACTAAATTATGTGGACGTATTTGGAGGAGCACCAAGGGTGACATCACCACTCTTGTCCAAGGGGAAGATGGAGGAAGGCACGAGCACAATAGAAGATGTGATGCAGCCAGAGGGACTGGTAAATCACCCACCTCCATTCAATCCCATTGTGAGGTTCTTTGTGCAACTCTACAAAGACTATCAAGGATAGAGGGCGGATAAGATGAAGGCCCTTCGTTCCTTCACACGTAGAGGTGACGAGTCTCTGAGAGAGGCTCATGCGAGGTTAAGGAGACTAATCTCAGTCCACTCTCGGAGTTATAGAACAATAGGCAGTGCAACACTGATATAGTATCCTGGAGAAGGAGTTGAAGACTTTGGTTCGCAATGAGGCGTTGCGATTGGGAGTGCCAACTACACTACGGTTTTTTTTTGAAACCTCGGAGCGGATTGAGATAAATTTACTAGAAGAGAAGGCAGCCATGAAATTTCTCAAACGTGAAGAGAAAGTTCCAGAGAAGGTTAAGGTGGCCAAGGTGGCTATCGCTTTGTATACCGCAGATATTGGTGCCTTGTGCTTCAAATGTGGGAAGCCAGGACATCAGAGGAAAGATTGTAAGGAAGGTAAGACTTCCACACCTCAGACTAGAGGTTTCTACTCTGATTGTGGTGCCAAGAGGCATGCGGGAGACTAAATGTTGGAAGCTTCATCAAGAATTGAAGCCCTCCGAGAGTAAAGGAACCTTAGTAGGAGGCAAGGAGAAGGAGTCCAAGACCAGTAGAGGGGAGAAGAAGAGTTGGAAAGCCAAATTCGTAGAGTTGGAGGTCAAAATGGAAGCAATGAGTGCCAACACTACAGTGGTAGGTGGCAACCCTTATGTTACTCTTAGTTTCCATGTTTTGGGCGGTTTTAGTTTCGTGGATGATGAATTTGGAGACTTCATGTTGAGTGGCATGGCACTTGCCATCAGTGATGGCACACATGAGGCCTATGTCCTCACACGGATCCATATTCCAATTTCCAAGGATGTTCCATGTGGAGCCACTCCAACTCTAGATCCTCACCATGGAAAGGATAACCGACAAGCACGGTTGCCCCAATCCTTCACGTTAGACGAGATGGTGCCTTCGTCGTCCATAGAGCCTCGACTACAACCGGTGGCGACATCCACACGAGCCTCACCACGAGCTGGAGGACTCACAGGAGGCTCTGGAGCACTTATAGAAGCAACAACTGCTATATGGATAGCTTCTTTGTTTTCTGCTAAGATGTTGTCACAAGATGGCTTTAGTGTGGAAGAGGTTTTCAAGACAGTTGCCTCAATGTGTGAGTTGGACAACTCCACGAACGTAAATGTGTTGAAGACGGAGATAATCAATGCAGCGGAGAGCCATAGTGACAATGTGGAGGGACTGCTTTCAGCAGCCATGCGTGTGAAGACAATAGCCGCGAGACCTCCGATTGAGAGATCATCCATTACCCCTGGTGTGGTAGTGGTTGACAATTCTCAAAGCATTTTCCAACTCGTTGGGCCTAAAGGGAAGATTTTTGTACCTCGACGTGTGCTTTTGGATTCAGGAGCTCAATCTTTGATGCTAAGAGCGTTCGCTATTGAAGGGTTGGGTTTAACTAGGAATACTTTGGAGAAGTGTCCATGGACAATTAGCACATCCATGGGGGTACGGAGCACGCTACATGCATCACAAGGGCTAAGTTGGTGTAACAGCTCAAACAAAGTGATGTAACAGATGTCAGTTCCATGAAGGTGAAGGCAATAGTCACGGAGGCCAAGTCATATGATGTCTTGGTGGGCTCGGTGGTGCTATATCCAATGGAATTCAGCTTGGATTTTTGGGAGGAGTCAGCAAGCTATAGACCAGGATGACAAGTAGGAGATGGGCGAAAGGCTCAACTGCCACCTCGATTTGTTCAAGTTCTTACTGGTAACTTTGCTGACGTGTTTGCCTTCTCTAGATGTATGAATATGAAACCTTCATGGTTTCAGACACGTTTTTGAGGATCCTTCGATAGCTGACCACACTTCAAAGAAGATGAATGTCTACATGGGCAATACGAGTGGTGGGGAAGAAGAAGGATATCGACCTGGAATTTAGGCGGCGTGGAGCAACACCACCCAGTTGAGGGAGGCCGTGAAGTTAGCGGTGGAAGGAGCATGGCAAATTTTATGCTACCACAGATGCAAAAGGAGCCTAGAGTTAGGCAAGACCTAAGGCCTCCGTTAGACAGTGCTATCATCCATTGGAAGGCACCACCGGATGGCATCGTGTTGTTGGAGCTCTTTGGAGGAATTGGCACAAGATTGGCAGTCGTTTTACAAGCAGGGATCAAAGTTAAGCGCTACATTTACGTGGATGTGGATGAAGCAATAAGGCATGTGGCCAAACGTCACTCACGGAGACTCGGGACACAATTCCCAAACTTGTTGGCCACTAGTGCCATCAAACCTTCTTTCTCTACACTTGTGGGCGGTATTTCCTTGCTATCAGACGATGATATTCACCGTGTGGATCATGTTGACCTTGTCATTGCAAGATGGCCTTCCCAAGGCATGTCTATGGCAGGCAATCAGAATGGACTGAAAGACTCCCGTTCTTCTAGGTTCTTTGACATGATTTAAGTGCTATGGGTGCTTGAAACTTCTCAAAGGCAACCGCCAGGTTATATTATAGAGAACGTGCGGGTGGTGAGCAGTTCGAGGTCCGGGACATTGGAGAGAATACACCGCATCCATCAGACTCTGAGTCTACCAATGTTAATTGATGCGGCTGCAGTGGGGTCAAGAACACATCGACCACACTTGTGGTGGACTAACCTGACACTGGCAGAGTTGCTACAGTCCGCGGTGGGTCGCATTTAACGACTAGATGTGTATGTGAGTGATATTTTGGATCCTCACAGGACACCAGGAGGTGTGTATCATGATGACCAAACACCATTAGCGGTGGTTAACGGCAAGGAGGAACCTCGTAGGGCCCTGCCCATGTTGGTTAGTTTTGCACGGTCTTATGCTTTTAAGTACAATGGACCTGGGCTTGTATGAGATTCATTGATCCAGGAGATGATGGAGACTAATGCAGATGAGCGGGAGATAGCCATGGGCTTTCCCATTGGCACCACCGATGTGCCTGAGATTTCAGATCCACAGATATGGTTTTTATTTGGTCAGGCAATGGATCTAAATTGCCTGACTTGGATTGTATTGTTAAAGGTTGCTAACAGAAGCGTTTAGCTTCTAGCTTGACTAGTTTTACGGGTTATTATGAGTTGCGGGCGGTAGGAAAATCACTTGCCTCTCTCAGGGTGACAAACAAAGTGGTTGGGGGCGAGAGGGCCTTTGCTCCTCATCCATGGAATATGTGGGAAAACACAAATATTTTTGTGACCACCAAAGCAACAGATCTTCACTATAGAGGGGAGAACTAGAGTGAAGGAAGAAGATTGGCTCATCAGAGGATAGATTTGAAGGATGTTGTGGAGAAGATCTTCTTAGAAGAACACACAACTCTTCGCATGGCAGAAATTGACAAACTTGGTCAATTGGAAGGACTTGGAAGCATTATTGGGGAGGAAGGAGAGTAGTCTCCTTCACATGGGATTCAATAACATCCAAGGGTGGAAAATCCTACTTCAAAGGAACCGAAGGAGGTGGTGACTAAGAACACTTGGAAACCAAGAGTAGGTATGGCGGATGGAGTAGTGGAGGTGGAGGAACATGAGTTCCTGTAGGAGTATTTAGATTGTTTTGCTTTCAGTTTACATAATTTGGGAGTGTTGAAGGGGCAAGAAATACATATTAATTTAACCGACGAAGCACCAATTTTTCGAAAGCCATACAAGTATAGTGACATGGAGCAAAAGATGATTCGTATAGAAGAATTGATGGTTGTAGGGTTGGTAGAGTTGGCTCCCCCAGATTGTGAGTATGCATCAGCAACGCTTATGTCATCCAAGGAGGACATTTATAGTAATTAGACTGAGAAAAGGATGTGTGGTGAGTATAGGAGAATTAATAAATTCAGTAAGCCAGACCGTTATCCCATGCCAACTCCGGAGGAAAACTTTGAGGCCATTGGCGATGCCAAAGTATTTAGTACGTTGGATTTACGCTTTGGGTACGACTAGATTGAATTGAGAGATGAAGACAAAGAGAAAATCGTTTTTTGGGGCATCGACAGAGATGGAACGGACCGGTTGTTTCAATGGAAGTTTTTACTGTTTGCATTGAAGAATGATCCAGCAAAATTTCAAAGGGTTATGGATAGAGTATTCTTGGGGTTGAATTTCGTGAGATGCTATATTGATGACATTATTGTCTTTAGCAGAAATCGAAAGCAACATAGACTACACTTGATGGAGGTTTTTGCTAGATTGAGGCTCCATGGATTAAAGTTGCAGCATGGTAAGTGCAAATTTTACTTTGATTGCATTGAGTATTTAGGCCACATGATTTATCCAAATGGATTAGGTGTGGTAGCTAGCAAAGTGGAAGTAGTAATGTCTATTCCTAGACCACGAGATATTAGTAGGTTGAGAGCATTTCTGGGGTTGTGTAACTATTATAGTAAGTTTGTCAAAATTTTCAGTACTATTGTCAAGCCATTAACCATGTTGACAAGGAATGATCAACCTTGGATATGGGGAGAGAAGTAAGAGGCGGCCTTTCAACAATTGAAAGACCGTTTGGCATCATCACCAATACTTTGGAGGCCTATAGCAGGAAGGACATACCAGCTACATATAGATTGGAGCGCGTTGGGGATTGGTGCAATATTAACGCAAATAGATGATGACGGCAAGGAGTTTGTGATTGCGTATGCCAGCCGGTCCAACAACAATGTAGAGGCTCAGTATAGCTCGTATGGAGGGGAATGTTTTGCTGCCATACGGGCAATTACTCATTTTCGGTGTTATCTTTATGGTAATGAATTTCTGTTGGTTACAGATCATCAACCTTTGAAATGGTTGATGGAGTCTTATAAACTAACATGAAAACTAGCACGGTGGGCCTTGATGTTGATGGAGTATGACTTCAAGGTGGTTCATAGGGCAGGTTTGGTAAATATGGATGTTGATGGCTTTAGCCGCAATCCAATTCCAAACCAAGAGGATGATACATGTGCTAGGTGGCATATTGAGGGTGAAACCGATCCGTTGTGAGGTTGGCATTGTTCAGTCTTTTTAGGGATATTGGCGATGAATGGAGACAACAACCGGAAAGCTACTGTAGCCACAGTAGATGAGGATGGAGGTGAAGAGTCTAGGGGCGCCAAAGATATCTACGAAGAGACGAATGTGATGCAGTTCTTGAAGGATGGAGAGGCAGTGGCTTCATGGTCTCATAAGGAGAGAGATCAGGTTCTACAACGAGGTAAGAGGTTTGTGTGGGAGAGGACTCACCTTATGAGATTGTGGCCAGATGGTACTAAGAAGGTAGTATGAGCTCGAATAGAAAGAGTGAAACTGATTAAGTATACACATGAGGACCTTGAACACTTTGAAGTACGGAGGATTTATAGTCTACTTCAGATTCATTATTGTTGGCGTGGAATGCAATCCAAAGTGAAGCTTTGGTGGCCCGGTGTATGGTGTATGACCGTGTACGAGCATCTTTTAACGCTCCAATGCCACAATTACAACCATTGCCAATTATGGGCTTAGGATATAGATGGAGCTTGGATTTTGCAGGTCCATTGCCAATGATACCTTGACACAACAAGTATGTGTTGGTAATCATCGAGCATTTCTTGAAATGAATAGAGTTAGTGGCATTGGCTGATAAGTTCAGTGAGGAGGGCGCTTATTCGTTTTTTGACCGTATTCTGAGTCGCTTTGGAGCTCCTGCATAGGTACTGACAGACCAAGGGAGATAATTCTTGGGTGAGTTTCAGACGTTGTGTGAGCAAACGATGATTGATCATTGCACTACTTCGAGAGATCACCCCAATGCAGATAGATTGGGGGAACGCATGGTACAAATCAACAAGAGGGGGCTCCGGAAGTACAACTTGAAGAAAGGACACCATCATGATTGGGATTTGCAGCTACCGTGGATAGCAATGGGCTATCGATTCAGCAAACAAGAGTCCTTGGCGTCTTTTTCACCGAACTATCTATTGTTTAGAAGGCACCCGGTTTTACCAAAGGCCATTCAATCAGATACTGACACCGTGTTGGCTAACATGGACAATCCAGACACGCGGGCTCAAGTGTGTGAGCAACATGCAAAGTTGTTCAAAAGGGTGATGCCTATGGCATTGGAGGGCCTCTCCATTGCTCAACATCGGGATACGTTACGCTATGCTATAATACGGAGAGGTGGTTATCAACTGCAGGTGCGACATTTTACGCCTAGAGACTATGTATATTTGTAGCAAGCAGCGCCCACCACTTTGGATGTGAGAGCAGGAAGGGTAATTCTGAGAGTTCGTGAGGTGAAGGACTCAGGGGTGTTGGTGTTGGAGGGTCGTGATGGAAAGATGTGGAGGGATCACATGTGCAATTGTGCGCCTTGCCACTTGCCACACATTGATGGGACAATACACTCTGGTCTCTCTCACATCTCTGCTGGATTACGTTGTCGATTGTGTGGTAGTGCCAAACGGGCTGCCACTATGGTTATTTGTGGCTTATGTTCTACGGGATGGCATTTAGAATGCTTAACTCCACCTCTTTTGGAGGTACCAATGGGTCAATGGTCTTGTCCTGAGTGTTTAGCACGTTGAGGGTCTGAATAGACAAAGTCTAGCATTAAAAAAATATGTTAATGGTGATTAACGATGGGGTTTTACTTGCACCCGACCTACCCTTTGTTTGTTGAGTCTTTTAGCGTCTTTTCATGTGGACCACATTGATTCTTGTGTTTTGAGAGGTTTTCATTCACGGTCATTATTCAGTTTACATGTAAACTGTGTAGTTCGCCGGTGATAAAGAGGCTTCAGCATGGGCGAAGGGGGCGAGTAAAGGAGTACTTGTAGACCACTTATTAGTTCTTGGTGTACGAGGTTATGAGTCATTTATTTCTTTTCCCTAAGTATGGATTGCTGATAGTGTATAAGTGTGTATTGTTTTATTGTTTAATAGAGGTAACGGTGGTGGTTATGACACTGTTACTCTCGAGTTGTCTCTGATTGTGCGCTCTCACCTGATTAGCACAATGTTATCTTGGCACGATGCGGATGTGCACGACAGCTGTCAGGTTCGGCACGTTGGAGGGTTTGTGGAGGTTGATTTATGCGTTATAAACCAACTAGGAGGTTAAGCAGCCCAAGGAAGACCTAGATTCTAGCTCTAGTTATTAATTAGAGTTAGTATTAGAGTCTTTTGAATTTTAGGACATTGGTGGTGTCTTTTGACACCTCATTTGGGACTTGGAGTCTAAATGACCTCCACGTGTAGTTGAAGGAGACTCATCTTTCTCAAGTTGAGTCTCCCATGTGATGGAGTGAGAGAGTGCGTGCGTGCGTGCACTTCTTTAGCTTCATTGTTATTATGCAATCATTCTTTGAGAATGGCATTGACTTGACTATGTGTAGTTTATGAGTATTTTCTACTTGTTTATTAGTAAAGTGGTACTTGTAGACCGCTTACTACTTCTTGGTGTACGAGGTTATGAGTCATCTATTTCTTTTCCCTAAGTCTAGATTGCTGATAGTGTGTAAGTGTGTATTGTTTTATTGTTTAATAGAGGTAACGGTGGTGGTTATGTCACCGTTACTCTCGAGTTGTCTCTGACTGTGGGCTCTCACTTGATTAGCACGATGTTATTTTGGCATGATGCAGGTCTGTAAACACATGTAATTTCATATTTTTTGATGAAAACTGAATTAGTAATGAATTTTCAAATTGTGCTGCCATGTTTAGTGGGTGGCCAACACAAGGTACTCCTATAACCAACGACCGAAAGTAAGGGTTTTGACTAATAGAAAACCTCCATTTGGAGCTCACTTGGTGGTAATAGGATGGAAGAGGGTTGGATATATCCCAATTTTAAAGGCGTTGGCTATGGATTTTTATTGGTTGTAGGGGGGCTTACCTTAGAGAAATCCGTTCTTTTTCTTCATTGCTTTGAGTGGATCAACAAACTTTGACTACACTTGGTGTCAAATTTTTGCACTACACAAGGTCTAAAAACATTACCATCATGTTAATCATGATGTTGTTTCCTTAAACTCCAAGTTTTAGAGGTAGAAAAAGGGTGTAGCGTATTCAAAACAAATGTGCAAGGAGTAGAGGTTTAAAAATTGCCAGTTCACATTTTATTTTTTTGTGAACTAAATATGTTTTAGAATGATAATCCGAATGGTCAATCATAAGGTTTACACCAAATCTTGTAGTAGAAAAGATTAAATGTAAGAAATTTGAAGATCCCTAAGTTTTATAGGGAGAAGAGAAGTTTTTTTGGTACCTTGCTCGACAAAGTGTGACAATGTGCTAAAATGTTTGACTTAGATTATTACGCTTTTTTTCACTAAAGACAAGAGATCTTTTTGACTATAGGAAAGGAAATAATATTATTTTCTAGTATTCAAAATCTCACATTCAATACATTGTCCTAGCAAAAGTTTTTGGAGTTGCCGGACATGCCCGGTCTCCCCATTTGAAATTCAAAACCCTATAAATTTTTCGCAAATGTCAGATTTAGGAAAAAAATTGGACTCACGCAATTTTTTTAGCAATGTCCATCTATGCTAAAAATTTCAAAAAAGAATATAATAAATTGACACCATATGAATCTGCCCAAACCTTCAACAGTTTCCCAAGGGGACTCTTGGGCCTTTAGGGATTAAGGAAGGTGTGGGAAATTACTAACCAATGCTTAGAGGACTTTGGGTGCTACATGGTAGCTTAAGCTTGCAATGGATAGGGCTCAAGAATATTGGTTGCCACAACTACTCATGCATTTCAATGGTTTAAGAAAATGCATGAGATTTAATCATGCTCAATCGATTTGCATAGTAAGCTATTGCCCTCTATCTTATCCTCTCTTTCATCATTCAAAAAAGCTTTCAGAATTACTCTGATAGAGTTTTCCTGAAAGTGAAGGGAGGTAACTCCACATATCACTTCCTACTCTATGGTCTTATGTTAAGAACTGAGACCACATGGAGAAAGTGGCTTGGCTTGGAAAAGGTGTGGAGACGCCATTGATCAACTCTCCGGGAACGTAAGTACTTTGGGAAAGCTTAAGCTTGCATAGAATAAGGCCTAAGAGCATAATTCTCAATACTAGTCATGCGTTTCAATGGTGTAGAAAGATAGAGCATGAAATTCTTCATGCTCCAGTTTTTTGCACCATTGAAATGCATGGAAATCAATGATCTTTAGCCTTAGAGCATCCACACCACCCTGAACGGTGTGGAGCACGCCAAAAATTCCAACGTTGCGCTATTTGGAAGGACGATGCGGTTGTGCTACTCTGTTGCCGCACCATGCCCCCGGCCAACTACACTCAAGAAAATGTGGCACTATGCCCCCGACTAGGTGGCATGATAGCATTCACCATAGAGCATGTTTATTATCATTATCCACAATCCCTACAACCTTCCACAATGTTTTTAGCTCCCCATCCAACAACTTGTGCATTAACTGGAGATGTTAGTTGGCACCATGGCAAATTACCGTGAAAATGTCAAATTTTGGAGTTCTAATATGAGTGGCGTGAAGAAATATCTTTGCGGTGGGAAGCTCCCTGTGAATAGCAATGTGTAGGTGTGATGGGTGCGGTTGCTCTTACCCAATGCAAGCTAAAGCTCCACCATGATAACTTAAATTCTAAAATAGTTGATCAATAGTTAATCCAAAACTTCCCAAGGTTTTAGGATTTAGGGTTTAGGGTTTAGGATCCAATTAGTAACAGAAGACCATAAAATAGGTGATGACATGCAGGTGACCCCTTTCACTTTCAAGAATTTACTCTATTAGAGTTTTCCTGAAAGTGCTTCCGGAAGAGGCAAGCCATGAGGAATATGGTGCCAGACCGTATGAGATTTAAAAACGGAAAGAAAGAGAGCATGAAGAAGTTCATATCCCTTTTTTCATGCTCCAATGAAATGCTTGGCAATCAATGCTCTTGAGCCCTACCCCATGTAAGCTAAAGCTCCCCCATTGTACCCTAAGTTCTCAAAGAGTTGACCAATAGTTCCCCCACACCTTTTCCAAGCCAAGTCACCATGTACATGTAGTCCTAGTTACTAACATAAGACCCTTAGATTTGGGGTGACTATTTTGACTATCCAGTGTGTTTTGGTGACTTTTAGGAAATCTCTATTAGAGTTATTTGTAAAGGGAACCAGTCTTTTCTCCTCCTTTTTTCATGGAAATGAAAATCTAACTTGTATTTGAGTGTAGCTGCAAAGTAATCCTGTGAAATAAATTCAAGATTTGAGGGTTTTATGGAGGTGTCAGTTACCACAAATGGCACAAATCTCCAAAAAACAAACAAGAACAATGTTGAACAGTGTTGGCTGATTGGACCAGTATGCATATTCATCAAAGTCCCTGACATGGCTGGTTGAACAAGTCTGGCGCATACAAATGCAGAATGTTGCTGACATGGCTGACTTGAACAGTGTGTACCATGTGACAACACTCGGCGCTCAATAAAAGCCAGGCTCAAACTGGAGTTTGGGAATTCCGGGGCTTAAAAACTAATTTGTCCAGTGTTCTATTCAAGGTCTACAGTAAAACCCTGTCAGTGGACTCGGCGACCCTGGCTTTTCCATTGGCTTTTCCATTTTACATGTCACAAACTGAGGATTTGGGGTACTTTGCGGATAACTCAATCATCAAATAAGTTTTCTGCTACGCAGATGGCCCAGCAGCAGCGACAAGGCAACAAATTAGGCCACAATAACATGCAACCCACGATGACATACCCCACTTCATTTGATCGAAATCCACACCATCAGCAGCCAAATTTGCAAGCAAGGCTAAATTCGCGTCCACACTCCCCAAATTACTTCCAGTCGCCGCTCCAAATCTCTTGCAATCAGTCCAGTCCAGTCCAGCTCAAGACCAAACAAGCCGAAAATCAAATCTAACTCACAAAGACGGCACCTATCCACACGCAAGTGGAGGCAAAATTTTACTGCAGTAAGCAAGGGGCAGAAATCTAGGCCGGTGATTACCAGAGGAGCGGTGGTGAGAAAATTATCATGGTACTGCGTGGAAGATTCGCTGGGAAATCATTCACGCTGATGTCAAGTCCTTTTTTTTTGACATGTCGAGGTGGTGGTGCACCACGAGCTGGGCCTGGAATTAGCAACGTCTCCCGGAGACAGGAAGCGTGGCCGTGGCCCGGGCGTCGCTCTCCAGCTCCGACCTTGGGTTCGGGAGCGCGTTTTAGCAATCCAGGAGGTGGTGGCAGCCTTCGTATAGTCGCACCTATTCTCGGATCCGGGGCTGACATTTGGAGGCGCGTGTCAGCGCTGGTCTCTCGTGCGGCGCACCACAACCGAAATTATACTTTTTGTTTCATATGTTCTCCTTTGTCCGGCTCATGGGAAGGTTTTTCCACCTGTACACATAGCCATGGATTCTATTTTTGTTGAGGAAACCTTCTAAACAAAGCCCCTGAATCATACCACCACTGTAGAAAAGCCTGCACCTCGAACACCGCATTCAGGAACCATCTGATGCAAGAATAAGGGAAACGAGAGAAAAACAGTAACTATTCTTGGCATTGAATCGATCTTAAAAAATAACAAACACAAACCGCCATTTATCTGGCCCTCTTATTTTGGGGGTCCAGAGGTTTTATTTTTATTTATTTTTGACAAATTTGGGGTCTACGGTCGTTGTTGACCATGGGGGACCCTACCTTGCTATTAATAGGACCCCATCCAAAAACAAAATAGGGGCCAGGTTTGGCGTCACCACCTTGTGACCCCCTCGGGTGAGTCCCAACGAGGGGGTCAATTTGCCCTCGCCCTTAAACAGGTTTGGGAGAAAAGGCAAATATTGCTGAAAACTTTCCCAAATGATAAAGTGGCTTGATCCAAGTTTCATACATTTTTCTTTGTTTGGTTCTATACTAAAACTCATAGACCTAAAAGAGTGTTTTTGTAGGAAAACGGATGAAGTAACGATGGGAAATTTGGCATGAGAATTGAGGTAGTAATCTAGACAGGCTGATAAAGCAGGCTGGAAATGGCATGGTGGCAGAGGCCAGAGTGCAGAGGAGGAGGGATTTGTGCCCCCCACCATCGCCCATGACTGCAGCCGCGGCGCTAATCTTAGGCCCATCCATGTTCTGATAAATGCTTCAACATCCCAGTGATCTGGATCACGCGCTGGATTCTGGATCTGCTCGTCATGTTGGAGCTCATGCTGGGGTGCATCCCCGCCGTCTGCTCTGCAATGCAGTTGATTGGATAATTTAGTGCAAGACTGATCACGTCTGAGAGCTCTGCAATGCCTCGGTGATGATCCCGAGAGCTTCATGTACACCGTTCCCTGAATATAGTGTAGACTAGACTATTTGAAATTTCCTACAGTAATTTCAATAAACGCAAATTAAAGTGGTCCACTTGAATTTTCCATCCACATCAAATCATGTCCATTAGAAATAGTGTGGCTTGTTCCAAAATAAAAGACACGGGAATTGATGTGGATAAGTTTTTACAAATTGTACTCAAAACCAAAATTATAATATAATAACATGATAATAACATAATATAATAATATAATAATAACATAATAATATAATAACATAATAATATAATAACATAATAACATAATATAACATAATAATATTATTTTATAACATAAGAATATAACATAAGAATATTAAAATAATATTATAACATAATATAACATAAAATAATATTAACATAAGAATATAACATAATAAAATAATAATAATAATAATATACTATTATAATAATATTATAATAACATAATAATAACATAAAATAAAACATATTAATATTATATACAATAACCAAAATTGATGTGGTCTACCTCAATTTTCATCCAAAACTAGAATTGATGTGGTCCACATCAATTTTCATCCACATTACCTATACCTCCACACTATATTCAGTGAACGGTGTAGTGGATTGGCAAAATTCAACGAGAGGGCTGTCAGAGAACGATTTGACAGGAAACCCCCCACGCTCAGACTTACCAGGTGGGGGAGGAGGTGGTGGGGCCAAAACCTAGCCCCTATTTTGTTTTTGGATGGGGCCCTAAATTTAGCCAAAGGGGGACTTAAAGACTAAATTAGGGCCGTAGGCCCCAATTTTGTAAAAAAAAGCCAAAAAAGCCTCTGACCCCCCCAAAATGGGAGGGCCAGAAAAATGAGCCCATGCAATTAAGATGGGGCCCCACCTCGGGTAAGCCCGAGCTTGGGGGGTTTCCTGTCCGCATCGTCAGAGAAGGGGCAGGAGTAACTGTACTGGTGGCGACGCTGCTGCGATTTTTGTGATAAGAACATTAGGATTTGCCTACTGACCCCGATCGAGCGTTGAGTCGAGCATTCAGTCAAGCGTTGAGTCAAGCCACAGGCTCCGGAGGGCTTGAGAGGGGTGGGACAAAACGTGCCCCTACTATTGAGTTGGAGTGGGCCCTATTCGATCCATGAACAAACTCCCTAGGGTGATTTAGGGCCGCATGCCCCAATTTTGGCAATTTTTAAAAAATTAAAAAGCCTCTAGAATCCTAAAATGGGCAGGGCTAGAAAAATGGACCTACCCGAGGCTGTGGTTTGGTGCAACGCTCAACTAGAGTCTAGGGTCAAGAAGGAGATCGTGAACATTAGAACTTCTCGATTCTATTGATAAGAGCATTGCCAGCAGCTCCTTCTAACGGGCCTAGAAACGGTCAAAACATTGTAGCAGCCCAAAGATCATGGAAACGGCTCCCCAGCAACGCCCTCATACCCTTTAATCCCTACATGACAATTGTACATCATAGGTACATATCTATTTTGGGAAAGTTCATAAAAATCCAATTTTGAAGTTCACTTCTTGAAATTTTTAGTGAGAATAGGAATACGGGTAATTTTTGTGGGAATTTTTTTTTTTTTTTTTTTGACATATAGGGAAAAAATTATGGTGCTTCAAACATGAATAGCCTAAACTCTTTTTGCAATTGGGCACGGTACTATAGAGATGAATAGTGCTACTTTAGAGTTGACAATTGCACCTTTTTGAGGCTGATAGTAGTGAAGGCTGATAGTTCTTGGCAATCTTCATTGCTTTCACTTAAAATTGCATTGAAATAAAGGGGTTTTATTATATTTGGATTTTTCCTATTGTTAGAATAAATCATAATTATTCTATTCATCGTTCAGATTTTAGATCCAATAATGAATTCTCTATTTAAAAGATACAAATTTCTTTCCGAAATAGAGGGTCACTTTCTATACCCCTAGTGGTTGCAGGTCCATTTTTCTTATTGTATACACCTCCAATACTTGAGATTTTTGGCATACGATGACTTAGCACAATATAGAACATAGATCCATTGAGTTCATGCAATGTGTAGTGGAAAAATATGCCAATATCTTGAGTCAAAGTACATTGGCCATGTCCAGGCATAGTGGAGAAAAACAATTTTGTACTCTTCAAATGCATGTATCTTACAATCCGAATGGTCAAAGTTTTCAAAAGTTTTTGGGTGTCTTTTTGTAGTTGTAAGCTTGAAGATCCTATAGTTGAAAATAGTAAACCGTTTATCAAATTAGTCTAATAATATCTCATCTCAAGTGGCAGTTTTAGGGTGGTTTTTGGCAAAGCATAAGGCACGGTCCTTTAGGGTTAAACATTATGTGACTCCTTGGAACATGAAGGTCCACTCCATAGGCAGGCTTTTGTGAAGTGTCCTTGTTTTTGCACTCATTGTCAGTATTCACTTATTCTCGTCACTCATTGGCCAAAGAAAATTTGAGGGGGGTATTAAGGGCGAATCCCCATGTAATGCCCGACCCGAATTATTACTGTAGCTCCCCTACTTGCAAAATGTAGGGAAGAATGTGTAGGGCCACTTCCATGCATCACACCTGTCAACTATTTTAATCAACCCAAGGCTTTAGATGCTTCCAAGTAGTACCCCAATTACCTTCATTAACCCCTAAAAGCCCAAGTGTACCAAACTGGTACGTTTTGGATTTTGGGCATGTAATTTTGAGTTGGAAAAATACTCCGATTCTCATGAAAATTTTACACTGCATTGTCCTTTAAGAAATCTACATGGGGAATTTTTCAAATATGATTTTGGACTTTTGATTCAAAAGTTATTAGCCTTCAAAGGTCAAAATGGGGAGTTTGGACTATTGGGGCAGCCATGTCAACCAATGCAATTTGAGGAGAAAAATGGGGCAGAATTTTGGGACAAAAGGGCGAGGAAAGGAATCCAAACTTCTATGTACGAAGTCCAAGTAGAAAATGCATTGAAAATTATTAAAAGAGTTGTTAAAATATTTTTAAAAAAAACAGCAATCAATCAGCCGTCAGCTGGCCTGCCAGCACCTAACGCCAGATGCAGGCCCGCCAAAAAAAATAATAAATAATAAAATAAAATAAAATAAAATAAATTTTAATTTTTTTTCCCCGTCCAGCTGCGAGGGCGGTCAACAACGGGACATGTTGGCCACCCATAATGCTTTATTTATTCCATATATTCATGAAAATTATGGATTTTACTATTTTTAGTCGTTTCTTTTTCTAAAATTAGTGAAAAAATAAATTTAAAGTTTCCACCATTGGGATTCTCAAATGCAACAACTTGTATGAAACAAACAATTTCATATCACTTACGTAATAACTGTCAACATTTTGTTCCCCCTTTCACTAAAGTGTATATTTCTACATCTATTACCCCTCGAATTGACCTCAAATTTTGCACACAAATAGCTAACAACATATAAGTCATATTGGTAAAAGATTTGATCACATTTCAATGTAAAAACTAGAAGATATACCTAGTCAAAGTAGGCTGACCTTGTCGGGCAAGGGGGGAAAATAACTTTTCTTTGCACTTCAAACGCCATAATCTTCACATCCGTGCGGTGGATTGCAACCAAATTTTTATTGTACGTGTCTATTTTAATTTTATACGGTTAAAAGTCTAAAATTAGACTTTAATGTTAGATTTCGTTGCCTCTTGTTGATGATGGCAGTTTTGGAGTGTTTCATGAGGGAAAATGCCTGGGCTTTTAGGGGTTAAGAGAATCTGACAGGTCCTTCCTTGAAGTTCTTCATGCGTCATTGCTCTGATTAGTATGTTGGGAGGAAGGGGAGGTTGATGGGCTTGTAAAGATGCTCCACCATGCCCGAGATAATTAGCTACACCCGATGGTTCTTTTTCGGGTAGGGTGAATAGCTAGCTACATGAAAGTGACCCGACCCCGTCAGAGATGACGGGTCGGGCATTACATGGAACCAGGCTCTAAGGGCTCCTCGGGGCCTAGGACGAGCACTTGCCACTCCCTTTAGCAACCTAAAAATAGGCCCTCTAAAAGCCCCATTCAGTGGCGTCGCTATCACAATTGTTGGGCATGCTCTAAATGTGGAGCAATACAAAAGCTCACATTTGGTCAAGGGCCCCCATTTGAGAAGATGTGTGGGTACACAAAAATTGTAATAATGATTTTTGATGTACTTGATTC
>OZ020522.1:26260899-26465899 GCA_963971425.1 Bryoerythrophyllum caledonicum
AGAAGAAGAAGAAGAAGAAGAAGAAGAAGAAGAAGAAGAAGAAGAAGAAGAAGAAGAAGAAGAAGAAGAAGAAGAAGAAGAAGAAGAAGAAGAAGAAGAAGAAGAAGAAGAAGAAGAAGAAGAAGAAGAACAAGAAGAAGAAGAAGAAGAAGAAGAAGAAGAAGAAGAAGAAGAAGAAGAAGAAGAACAAGAAGAAGAAGAAGAAGAAGAAGAAGAAGAAGAAGAAGAACAAAAAGAAGAAGAAGAAAAAGAAGAACAAGAAGAAGAAGAACAAGAAGAAGAAGAAGAAGAAGAAGAAGAAACAAGTAACAAAAAGAAGAAGAAGAAGAAGAAGTAACAAGTAACAAAAAGAAGAAGAAGAAGTGGTAAATATTATTTATTTTGCTTGCAATGGTTTCGGGTGCAAATTTGTCATTGCAGTATGTGAATTCAATGAATTGGATTTTGAGGTTGGGGGCTACTTAGTCTCGTAGAAGGTTATTATATGAGAGGCCTCGGATGCATTAAATGTTAGGTTTGGGTCGGGCATTACAGTGACATCTTTGGATGGTACATGTGCACGAGAGTAGCCATTGAGGAACCGTATTTTCTTGGAAACTGTTATTGAAGGTACCGACATTCATGAGTATAAAGCATCAAGATTTATTGGAGGATACGAGTAATTTTTGAATTTTCCAAACGGCTTTATTGTGGCACTTAACAATGAGGGATTAGATGTGGTGGTTTTGACATTTGAGTAATACGTGGAGCCATGTGTCTAGATTGGAGGTGGTGCATATGGAGCATGTCTCAGATGGAAATTCCTCTATGCCAAAGAATAGTTGTTAACATGCATTTTCCATGTATTGATTGGTGCGAAACTTGATTAGGCAAGTGTTTTGTGGATAAGCAATGAGATGGTTGTTTCAAAGTTGGTGGAGAGTTCGAACTTTGTAGTCAATGCTTTTGTTGCCTCTCCATTTTTTGAAATTAGGAAAGTTTTCTATGAGTATTTTGAGGTTCTTTGCAAGGTCATGTTTCTTAAGGTATTTGTCTAAGAATCAAATGGGGCCTTTGTTCGGGGTGTCTTCCATGGAAGGCAATTCATATTTTTGAAAGTAATATGGGGTTGTATGGGCGTGTTCGTAGGGGTGTTTGCCGTCACAATAGGTGATGTCTTTGCCTTCTTTATCTGCTTGTTTGTTGTTCGTTTATTGTTACTAACAATATTGGCGTGCGCGCGGACTTTGTGAAGTGTAGTAGTTTGTATGCGATTGTGTAACATTTCAACCATGGATGCTAGAATAATTTGATCCAGGTGGCTATTGTGAAGGGCCGGGTGTTTTATTTGTATATTCACGAGGTATAATACATTTATTCAGTCTGTAAAGATGTGTGCCTGTTCATTGGAATATTGTGTGGTAATTATGCGTAGAATTTTGTGAATAGCCATCATCTGCATGAAGGATGTTTTGGAGTTGTCACGAGACTTGGCGTCGAGGGCCTCTCCGTATCGTAGTTTTAAAGTGGATTAGTTTGTTACTAATCTACGAGTGTTTAGGGACGAACGGCAACACACCGCATTCATCCGTGGATGATTTTCATCCACTTAGGATTGTATGCGTGTGCGTATAGCGCCGCACAGGTCCTTGACTTGACGTCTTTGTCAAGTCATGCTTTGTGAGTGAGTTAGAGAGTGTTAGTGATTATCTTTGTTTGTAAGTGATTGTTTGTCATTGATAAAGGCTTCGCATTCTCTTATACTACTTGCACTCGTTGATTCTCCCTTTGTGGAGTGCGAGACGCTTGACTACGTGAATGATTTCATACTTGTTCAGATTGACAAAGACCTCCCACATTTTCTTCTACAGTTCTCAAAGTTGAGCTTGGGTGATCAAGTAAAATTTGTGGATATTCAACAAAGTGTTGTAAAGCGCGTTGCGGCGGTCCTTACGCAACAAACGGTGCTCAAAACGGACAATTTTTGAGGGAGTTGGGAGGCTTCAAAGTTTTTCAAGTTTCTTCCCTGGACTGTGTTGCGGCGGCCGAACCTCTTTCATTTTTTTTGTTCACACTGCGCTATGGAGGTATTTTCAAACCGGTTTCATTTTATTCCCGTTCACACTGTGCTTTTGAGCTATTTTCTGAACCGGTTTTGTTGTAGCCGTGTTCACACTACATTGGGACCAGAAATTGTCACGGACCTAAATTTGTCAAGGACCTAAATCCGTGCCAAAGCAACTAAATGCGTGAGTTTTGAGCTGAAATTTTAGGGAGTCCCGTGGAATGGAAGCTTAATTTTAATTTTTTTGCAATTTAATTTATTTTTGAATTCCGATTGCGGATTTGAGTTTGCAAGAAAAATCTAAAAATAGTGGTGCAAAAATTTGTTAGTTTACAATTTTTTTTTATTTTGACATTTTTTTGTGACGTCCGAAAACAATCACATGCTTATGTGACTTTAAAAAAAGTTAGTGCTAAACTTTGGGAGTAGATTACAAGGGTATTGTTACTCGGATGTAAGTGACATTTGCACTTATAGTTGGGATTCTGCAATTTAATCCAATTTTAGTAGTGGATTGACGATTGTCGCATTTTTCACCCATTGAATTGCATTTGATTGGGGGGTTTGTGTTTTTGAATACCGTGGGCAAGTTCCAAATGATTTCCTTAGTGCTAGACTTTGAAAAAAACACTTCTAGTGTTTTTTTTTGTATAGCAGATTTGCAACTGAGGCCATCCACTGCAGGCGTGTGCTAGTGGCTCTGACCCCTTGTCTTTTCTGCTTTTATGTTGTTGGAGGAGAGGATCCGGTTTTAATATCTGAATTCTTGTACGGTATCTCCTCTATGTTGCGGGCTTGTTGCCGGTGTTTTCCGGTGGCCCTATTTCTTGTAGTACTAGATCGTGATAGGATACCGTAGGAGTGAAGTCGGAATCTGTCGGATTAATGGCCGGCAAGACCTTTCTATGTAGGAAGTTGTGGTTGGGCCTGTGCTAGCCGGAGGTGATAACCGGTGAATCACAAAATTTGGTGGTTTTCCAGGTGCAGGTTGCCCGTTCGTACCCTAATTATTTAGATAGTACCCGTAGATAGGCCCCGAGGTGGTTGTTGTTTAGGGTCAGTACACGGAGTCGGTATTACCGCTCCCCCTCACCAGACCACTGAGAGAGTGCTTCCACCATAGTCTTTGGGCTAGGGTCGGATACCAACGAGGCTTTTGAGCCTGTTTTGGCATTGGATACCAACCGTAGGCTTCGGGTATGGGCGTGAGCACTTTCAACAACATGGAGGACGATCTCCGTCATGTCGTACAAAACAGGTTCTCAAGACGGGCAGGGGGCATCTCCTGCCCGACTGGCGGTTCCGATTCCAAACGTAGATGAAGGAGAAGCACCAGTGGACGCCGTCATTCAACGGCTGATATGCGTTCGAGCTATTGTCGCAACATTTGGAGTTCAGTCATACGGGAGGTGGACCATGCAGCACGACGCATAGTTGCGCCCCGTTGAGGAATATTGGCGCCAGCGTGTGAAGTTTGCCCTCAAGGAAAGTGCAGTTGCTCAACTCTCGACTTCCACCGAGGAGCCCAAGGTGGAAGAGGGTTTCCTCGGAGAGGACTCCAAGGGCAAGGACATTGCCGTTGTGGCCGAACGATCTGGTATGGGGGCCATGTCACGTTTGGCCGTGGCTACACATGCGGCATTGATGGCGGTTGGCGGTCTGCCAGCCTTCGATCCTTTGGCGCAATTCATGGCGCACTTGGAGGTGGAGTATGGGGGTTTAAGCGTGATCAGATGCAGCGCATCCAAGATTTCTTCCAAGAGAAGGACAATTTCCCTCGCACTATGTATACTCGGTTGACACGGTTGTCAGCAAAGGCCGGTGATGTGTTCACAGAGCGCTAGTTGGTGATTATCTTCATCTCCAAGCTAGATAACCGGATGGTGGAGTTGATTAGTACACATCTTCTTTTCGGTATCACGGGAACGCCAATTTGGCGCAAGCGTTCGCCGAGGTGGAAGAGCTTGATAGAGCAATGGACGTGAACGAGGACACGGAATTGGTCACGGCGCTGATGGACGCCCCTAAGTCCAAGAATCTTGCCACCGTGACCGGTAGCTTGGCGGACACACAACCTGAAAAGTTGTGCATTGTTGGGCTTGTGGGGAGGTGGGTAACACCAAGGGGGACCTCAATTGCTCCAAGAAGAAGGGGCCAGGCACCGTGAAGACCAAGCCGAATACAAAGGCGGCCAAAAGTGCAGAGAGGGCC
Organism: Bryoerythrophyllum caledonicum; assembly: GCA_963971425.1. Lineage (NCBI taxonomy): Eukaryota > Viridiplantae > Streptophyta > Bryopsida > Pottiales > Pottiaceae > Bryoerythrophyllum > Bryoerythrophyllum caledonicum. The sequence goes on from OZ020522.1 coordinate 26,265,155, forward strand.
GGAGGCAAGGGGAAGAAGGCTCTGACATGTTCCCATTGTGGCAAGACTGGCCACAGTGATGAGAATTGTTTTGCTCTTCACTCGGAGAAGCGCCTAGGGTCTTCGGCTGCTCAATCAAAGGTTGTGAAGAAACTTCAAGCCGAAATGGCGGAGCTGAGGAAGTAGATGAGCGTGATGGCTTCTTTCGGGAAAGTGGCAGATACACAACCTCCGGTGAGGGCAGCAAATACAAATACAAATAGATTGCTATTTGTATGGCGCTTCAGGGGAGGTGGTGGCAATAGTTGCCACTCGTGCTCATACTATCACACAAGCGGTGGCACCTTCTCCCTCTGTGCTAGGGGGTAGTGGCCATCCACGCCACATGGGTTTGCCGGACCAAATTGGTCAGTCTCGGTAACTTCTTTCGTTCATCATCGCGGATGCGGGGACTTCTATTGCCGCTTCGACTCCGACCTGGGTCCCATAGTTTCTTCTAATCGTAGAGATGTCACACACACCTTGGCGTATAAGGTGTTGCAATTGCCGGTGTAACCTTTCTGACACCAAATTTTCAACCATTCGGTGTATTCCACTTGGCGGGTAGTATGTTGAAGGATAAGGTGCCCATGCCATCGTTGGAGGTGTCGTAGGCAGTGACAGCTCCACCCACCGAGGAGGATTTTGTGGCTATACGGGCAAAGTTGGCGGCAGAGGCTATTTCTGCGTTTGAAGCCAATGCCACGTCCACACCTATGGAGCAGTTCTCCGGAGATCAGTCCTTGATCTCTGGAGTGGCTTATTTGTCTAACGTTGTAGCATGGTCCGCACGGAAGTGACGCATTGTGCGTCTAGGGGTGGTACGCTTGGTAAACGATGACGTAGTCAAGGTGATTGGCCATACGGACGGCAACTCCACTCGAGCTACCCCCCTCTGTGTTATGTTGGACTCCGGAGCTTAGCGAGTGATGATTGGCAAGCAACTAGCCGAGGATTTGGGTCTAGGTGCTTCGGACCTTGAGCCTTGCCCATTTACGATTGTTACATCGGTGGGACGCACGGTGAGGGCCATGGACTACACCCGACATCCGTTGCAGTTGATGTTTGACATGAGATCTGGTCCTTTGTTTTCCCACGTATCTCTCCACTGCGCGGTGACTAGCGCCACCAACTACGACATTTTGGTGGGTCAGCAGGCGCTTTCTCTCCTTGATTTGGGGTAGAAAATTGGATGGAGGAAGCTAGGATTAGGCCTAGGTAGCCTGCCGGTGATGGCAGAAAGGAGCTTATTCGGATTGTCTTCGCAGCTAGTGCGGTGACTTCCACAGTGGATGCAATGTTCGGGTGTAGTGCTTTGGCATCCGATTTGCCATGTGGTTATACGCTTTTGAAGGAGACATATGCTTTTATGTTGGGGGTAGCGGAATCACGTGAGCACATATCAGTGGAGATCCCTGCACGTCATTCCAAGGATCTCCTTCTTCCATGGGGAACTCAGTTGGAGCTCACACGCCGCAATCGGGAGATTGTGGATGCTATTAATGCTCCACAGCTTTCTATGGACTCTTCCACTCCGTTGTTGGCTTGCACTATTCACTGACGACCATGAGATGAGGGTATTACCCTCGTGGAGCTATTTGTCGGTATTGATACGCGCCTCGCAGTTGTGTTAGAGGCTAGGCTTAAGGTACGACGGTATATCCACGTGGATAGTGGCTTTGCAGCCAACCGTGCCGTTCATCATGACATTCAACGACTTCGGGCGTTGTATCTGGAGCAGTCACCATCTTCTGCAATTCGAGGGTGTTTTGGCAAGTTGCCACGTGATGTGACGTTGATTAGTGAGGATGGTATTTGTTGGTTAGGTCACGTGGACTTGGTGATTGCCGGATGGCCTTGCCAAGGCCATTCACGGGCGGGCAGTGGACGTGGCTTAGATGATCCACGGTCGGGTCTCTTTGTGGATTTGCTCAGGCTCATCCAATGGTGGACTACCCACCAATCGACACCACCGGGGTATATTTTTGAGAATGTACCCCCATTGGGGGATACACGGACGAAAGTGTGTGAGGATAGGGCATACATCCATCACCTTCTTGGTCCCCTTACGTTTGTTGATGCCGTGGCGTTAAACGTAAACAATTCTCATGCTCATCACCTCATTTACACAACTATTATTCATTGATCAATTTTCACCTAATCCAACACTTGGCACGTCTATCCTATTATTGGTTACGTTTTCTATAGTGCCTACCCTTGAAAAGGGGTAGTAGTTCCATACCACTTACCTATTCTGGACATAAAACTTAGTGGTGGAACAAACAAATACTTTATTCACACTACACTGATTTTGGAATTTAGAGCTGCCACACTAATTGATGTGAAAATGCTGTAAATTTTCACTTTTGATGAAGATTTTAATTCAAAACACAACTATCTATAATATTCAAAGAGAGGGTCATTGCAGACATAGTTGGTAAAAATATTCATTCAGAGTAAAAAGCTATAGCATTTGTATCTCATTTACTTTGTGTAATCCCAAAATGAGTGTAGTCTCTTTAAAGACCATAGTTCTTCTTTAATCTCATTGTTGGCAATAAAATCACTTCCAACACTTTTGGTTCAAAACAAAATGAAATAGTGTGGAGACATAAATATTTTACAAAGTTAATAAATCTTTGGAAATTAATGATGGGTGATGAGTGACGAAGAATCATTGAATTATAAAAACCATAAGAATGAACCCTAAACCCTATAAACTGCGGAAGACAATTTTCCTTTACATCAACTGCTTCTAGGCTTACCGTTTTGGTCTTATATTAATTATTGGATGAAATTCATTTCATTGAAGGAGGTTTCACACTTTGACCAAGGTACCGAGTTCTTCAAGGACCAAACTATGTTGAGGTGTTGATTTTTGGAGTTGGAAAAAAATATTGAAAGTTTGCAATTTGTGGAGTTTGGGACCTTGTAGTGTGAAAGCCCAAGGTTTTGAGTTGAGAGTCCATGCTTCAAACTATTTGACAAATCCCAAGTCAATTTTCACTTCTTAGAGTTCCTTTTAAAAAAAAAATCCTATCTCATTTTCTTTAGTTATGGAGCCTAGAAGAGAACACGTTTTCAGTAAAAAGAAAATCAAGAAAATGGCTAGAATGCTCATTACGCAAAAAGTTCGGGCACAAGCACGAGCACAAAAAAAATTTAGGTTAAAATTCAAATAAAAAATGAGGTAAAATAGTTTGTGTGAAAAAATTGAACAAAAACTTTAGGTAAAGAATATGGGTAAATTTCAAGGTGAAATAAGTTATTGTTTTAATTTAACGATTAAGATCTTGTCAAAACTTAATATTTTGATGATAAAAATGTTTAGCACCTCAGCAAGAGTTTGGTCCGAACGAGGATGAAAACCCAAACTTCCCCCGAGGGACCAAACTCTTGGGGCCAAAACCTCCAAAAAATGATGCCGTACATGTATTTTAGACGCCCTCGGCATCTCAACCCTTGGTCCAAGTGTGAAAGCCCAAAGCCCTGACTAAGGATTATTTTGAGGCTCCAGACCAATCAAATTGCTAGAAGCACTTTGAGTTTTGAGGCTTGGTCCAAGTGTGAAACCCCCTTAAACATCTTCAATCCAACAGTCACTTAACCCCTAAAGGACCACGACCTATTTCACTCTAAAACCAGTCCAAAACTGCCACTGTAAAAAACAGACATGAAAATCACATTTTAAAGTGAATTTTGGATTTTCAACCGTAAGATCTTAAAAAAGACTTCCATATAAACATGCCATCAAATTTTGGTTGCAATCCACCGCACGGATTGATAAATTTTAGTGTTTGAAGTCAAAACAATGGTTCATTTTCATCCCTGCGTTGAGTAGATCAGCTCACTTTGACTTCATTTTGTATCAAATTTTTGCATTGTACAAGGTCTAAATCTTTTACCATTGTCTTAAGCATGATGTTATTTCCCAATACACCAATTTTTAGAGGTAAAAAGGGGTGTAGCATATTCAAAACAAGTGTGCAAGGAGTGGAGGTTCAAAAATTGCCATTTCACGTTTTATTTTTTTGTGAACTACGTATGTATTCAAATAATAATCCAAACGGTCAATAAGAAGGTTTTCACCATATATTGTTGTTGAAAGATAAAAAGTGAAAAATATGAAGATCTCTAGGTTTTATGTAGAAAAGATGAAGTTTTTTTCCCGCGTTGCCCGACAATGTGTGAAAATGTTTGACTTGGAATAAAATGTCTTTTTACAGTACAGACAAGATTTTTTTTGAAAATTTCTAAATAAGGAAATATTCATTATGTGTGTGAAAAATCTCAATGTCAATAGAAACTTTTGTCAAAAATTTTGGAGGTGCCCGAAGTCCCACTTTTGGCTTTTTGTTGGTACTAACTTTCAAACCACAAATCCAAAAATATATATATATATATTTCCACGAAGCTCTTATCAGATCCTATCTTGAAAAAAAAATTCAATCAAAAAGGATTTTTTTTCGAATTGTAGGTACATGCCCAAAATCCAAAATGACCCCGGGGGACGTTTGGTCCTTTAGGGGTTAAACCAAGCACCACAGGGTTTTCCAAAAAAAAATGAAAAAAAATTCAAGCATCACATATTCTAATAAAAACAATTGGGTAAAAATTAAAGACAATAAAAATTGTGAAAAGGGAGAGAAAGAAGTCATCAAGTACAAGACGAAAAAGGGCATTCATTTTGTAAGAGACAAGTTGAACTCCCTCATAGGCTTCTAAGTTGAAGGGAGATGCATGTTCTGACAGTAAAGACTAAAAGGATCTTTTTCCAAGTTTAGCTGGAGGTTTAGCATTTTGGGTGGCCTATTGATTCAAGTGCTTCTTTTTCAGAGAGATTCTATTACATTTTTTGTTTTGCTGAAGTCTTTTTACTTCATGAGTCATGTTGTGACTTCTTAGGGCCGCTTCACACTTGGTGGCCAAGTCAAGAGGCCGTCAATTTCCACCAATGAGATTCCTAGAATGGCCAAAGTCCGGACTTTGGGCCTTCACACTTGTGCCCAAACTCCAAAGCCGTCGTTCTACATGGCAACACTTTTGGGTAGTTTTGGCGCCAAAGCAACGGCCTCTCGAGCAAAACTTGGGTCGCCCATTTTGCTCGACCCAAACTACAATCAAGAGTCCGTCGATTTTTTTTATTAAAATAATCAAAAAGTGACAAGATCTAGACCGTTAGATGAAAGAGACCGAATTTGTGGGCTGATTTTTTTTGGCTGATTTTTTTGGCTGATTTTTTTTGGGCTCATTTTTTTGGCTGATTTTGATTGGCTGATTTTTTTGGGCTGATTTTTTTGGGCTGATTTTTTTTGGCGTAATGATATGGGGTTTGGACTTTGGACTTGGCCTTTGGGGCTTCACACCACGACCGGCCAAACCTTCAATCTATATTATTTAATGTATTTTTTTGGCAAAAAAGTTTGGCCTCTCGCCATAGTTTGGCCACTCATTTTGACCATCGGCCTCTCGACTTGGGCATAGTGTGAAGCGGCCCTTATCATGCCAATCCATGTTCTGTGAGTGTGTCCGAGAACGGCACTGTAGGGAACGCTGCACTTCGAGTTCCTAATACTTAAACCTACATCATGTGAGGCGGCGGTTTTCCTCCTCCAACCTCTTCTATCCTTTCTTTTTTTTGTCTTCCACCACATGTCTTCCACCACATTATTTCTGCTGAAAGATGTGCTTGTGGTGCTTGAAGCTGCACATGTGAAAATTTTAGTAGTGGAGGATGGGCTGCAAGTATAATGTGCCTACGGGGACATTAGCAGCCGATGATCTTTCCAACCATGTGTTGTTATATATGTTTTGTTTTTTAAAGCCCACTATCCAATGCTGTTAAAATGCACAGAGAAATGCTCCAGATCAGGGCAGATTCACCAGGTAGCCTACATGATTGAGAATGTGCTCACCTGAAGAAACCAGAACATAATTAACTACCATCAAGGCGGCACACTCTAAAATTTCATGAATTAATCTGTTTATTTATTTATTTTTATTGTTGAAGAACTTGGAAAGGCAAAGTATCCGGTACTGTCATAGAAAGTGTAGTAAAAAAAAATTTAAATGAAAACTACCCTTAATCCTTAAACGTCAGAAGGTGCTAGTGGTGGCCACAATATTCTACACGTATGGTGTCGTATTTGAACATGAGATATTGAAATGACCTCCAAATGAAAAATGTTAGTCAAAGAATCTTCAATCCAAAGGTGTAAGTCTTGCTAAATTTTAATACATTTTTTGTATTCTAGAGAGTCAAATATGAGCATGTATATATGGTTCATGAGTGATGTTACCAGTTGAAGGTATGTTGGGACCATATATACGGTCACATCTTTTACCTTTTTAAAATACAAAAAATGTATAAAAATTTAACAAGACATACACCTTTGGATTGAAGATTCTTTGACTAACATCTTTCATTTGAAGGTCATATCCATATTCAAACCTTATATTGTTCAAATACAACACCATACATGTAGATTTCTAAGTTTTCTAATTTCTACTAGGTCAATGAAAGATAAGAAATTTCAATTTACTCGTAGAATATGAGCTTAAACTTGTGCAAGTAGGATAATATTTTGTATTTCTATATTACCCTTGATTTGGTTGTTTCCACAATTTTTGCTGAGAGGCTTTCAACTGTAATCCGTTTCGTGGAGGAAAAACTTGGCTTAATTTTATATGTTTTCTTAGTTGAAGAAAGTTTTAGAAATGATCACTTATTGAATGAAATCAAGGTCTAAATAGGTTGATTCATTCAATTTCATTCAATGTGGTTTTAAAATCTGAGAGGCTTAGCTCTAAACTACTCTTGTTTGCAATTGTCCCAAACACTTTGTGATCTATTTGCTATAAACTTGAATACAAGGTCAACCTTTCCACCTCAATGTCACTCAAATATATCACTCAAATAAGTACACAACTATCCATCACTGATAGTGCTATATTTTGCTATTGGATGGGAAAGGTGGTTTTTTCCCAACAAAATCAGTAGTTTAATAAGATTTTTTTTGGAAATTTTGACTTAAACCTTTTGGTAATTTTGACTTTTAAAATTTTACGGTGTTGTGTCTATACCTGAATATTGGTACAGTAAAGGAATTTTAGAAGCTAAAGACAATCAACCTTATCACTCTTGAAGCGTTTGAGTAAGAAATGTTGTTCAAGAGTTAAAAGCGTGCTTGGATACTTTTTTCCCCCTTACATTCTAAATGTTAAATATAAATATGCAAAAGAAACGGTGTTGTAGGAAATTCATTGAGATATTTGGTTGAGGTTGACTGTAATATATGTTTTTAGAGTACAAGCTTCATAAAATTGCTTGTTGACTTTTTACTTTTATCCATGTGCAAGCCTAATTTCCTAATGTTCATGATCCTACCATAAAGCTGAAGAGGAAGGTTAATATGCAATGAAGAGAGATTTTAAAATCACTTAACCACATTTTGATTTTTGATACATTTATTCTTAAATAAGTTGAAAATCCAATTGGTCAAAACTAAGGTTCATGTGTCTTTATGAAGCAAAAAAAAATTGAAGTGTCTAAAATTTTCATGAGGAAATCAGATTTATTTTTTACACCTTGCTCAAAAAAGGTGAGAAAAATTTGACTTGTCTTAGACTGAAAGTTTAAACTATGGAAGGTTACAATTTTTTGAGAATCTCAAATACAACAATGTTACTTACTTGTATTGAGAAGGTTTGAAAATATATATTGCAATAATGGATGCGTTCTTGAGCTTTGCAAAAGCACACCTCATGACTTTTGGTCTTTTAGAGGTTAAATCAATTATTGCAGATGATACTTTCTACCACAATTAGTGTAGTGTAAAATAATCAATGCATCTTATAATAAATATAGTATTCAAGAATCAAATCAAGCTAGAGTAAAAGGGGACCAATGAAAAATATGTTACTTGAAATCACATTGCAAAGTACCCAAGAAAAGGTATTTGTTTAATATTCTTTGTTGTAAAATTTTCTTAGGGGCAACTTTGTACATGTCATACTTTTATAAACACACGTCTTGTTATGAATACAAAAAGTGAACTCAAACAACACGGCCTCGAACAACACCACAAGAAAGATCATGGTATGGGACGACCAACAAGTACACCAATCAGTAAATATTAGCTCTAGTATTTATTGTTATTAGCCCATATACGTAGTGAATTACTTGTACATGTACATGTAATTTTATACCATCTTTCTAATAGTGCAAGAATGTACTACTCAAATAAATGAACATCTTGGTATGGATGCCAAAAGAAGAAAAAGCTTGGTATACATCCATATACATTTATGTGTAAATGATAGTGAATTATATTTTCATCATATGTTGCAAGATATTAAAAATTCAAAATCTGTAAATATTATTGGGGATAATACAAAGTTATGAACACCACAACATTGGAAGAAAATACAATCTGCTCTTAGAAGGAGATAATGCAATATAGTGTAAGTTCTCTCTATTTGAGTGAACAATGTAACAACATTGAAAGATAAAGATATTTAAAATGGAGTACATTTTTCATTGAAATGGGGTTCATTTTTCATTTAAATGGAGTGTATATAAACATATTTTATTACATGTAGTATAATGAATAAATAATGCAGATATCATAGTATGGATAAAATTTCCAATGATAACACACATAGCAATTAAACCTAAATTTCCAATGATAACACACATAGCAATTAAACCTAAAGTTCCTTGACAATTTCACACCAAAACCACTTCAAAACTGTCAATTCTAGTACAATGAATAAAGAAGGAAACAAAAACTTTAATTTCTAGTTTTAATTGTAGGATCTAAATTAAGACTTATGAAATAAATAATTACTTTATTTCATCAACTTTGACCACACGGATTGATAGATTATAGTAGTTGAAGAAGTGAAAACAATTCATTTTCTTCCTTGCAATGAAGGGATCAACAGACTTTGACTTCACTTCGTCTTAGATTTTTGCACCACATAAGGTCTAAATTACAGACCATCATTTTGATCATGGTATTAGCTCCTTGTACCCCAATTTTTAGAGGTATAGAAGGTGTGTAGCATATTCAAAACAATTGTGCAAGGAGTGAAGGTTCAAAAAATGCCAATTCACATTTTGTTTTCTTGTGAACTTATCATGTTTTAAAATAATCCGAATGGTCAATAAGAAGGTTTACACCACATCTTGTAGTAGAAAAAATAAAATGTAAAAAAAGATGAAGATCTCTAAGTTCTATGTTGAAAGGAAGAAGTTTTTTGGGTCCTTGCCTGACAATGTGTGGCAATGTGTGAAAATCTTTGACTTGAGATAATTGCATTTTTTCACTAAAGACAATAAATGTTTTTGACAATATGAAAGAAAATTATATTTCTTGCTAGTATTATTTCCCCCCCACATATGGCCTATTTAGAAATGCATTTATCATCTTGAGTGGTTTTATGATGACTTTGGTTTTTTGCTACACCTTGCTTTTACATTGGAATTCTTATACAAGTAGCTAATATGATTGTCTAAGATTGTTAAGAAAAAACCCCTTCATTTGTGCAAGTAAAACTTTTCACAACCAATAACACAAGGTACAAATAAATTTTTCAATCATATAAGAATTTGAGTCTTTAATATTTTTTAGTATTCTATTTGTGTGCTTAAAGTTGTCATGAAAAGAATTTTGTTCACAAAAAGACAAAATGTAGATTAGCAGCTTTTGAATCTCTATTCCTTGGCAAAACTCGAAGAAAAATGCTACATCAATTCTCCACCTCAAAAATGGGTGTACAAGTAACTAACAACATTAAACCATGATGGTAATAAATTAAAACATTTTGTATTGCAAAAATATGACACCAAGTGACCAAACATTTGGGTTATTGATGTAGATACCAGCGACAATTAACAACCGAGAGAAAAAATGCTCGCAATTTAGTAGTCATCCACAATTTTTGATGAGCAAGTGCAAATCTATGAACCAAAGCGAAACAAAGGTGGCAAATAGTTTTCTCAATGAGTACCATCAATAATGCTAACCCCACAAAGAGTTGAATAACTTAATCCTGTCGAAGCCTACCTTAATTCCCTAGAACCCTGAGTTCTCTAGTAGAGCAATGAACATTACGTTCAAGAGTTATGCATATGAATTAGGAATAGGGCTAGATCCAGGACATCAAGCAAGTCCGCCACCTTCATAAATATTTTCGGTGGTAGCTTTGGTCTAATAATAAACTTTAACATTCAACTCCAAGCTCCTTGAATGCTTCTTTGAGCTTCACCACAAGTTTGGTCAGCATCAGTTTGAACCCAGCTGAGCTTTTATCAGCTCCAACCAGTTCAGTATCAGCTAACGTCGAGGTGTTTTTGTTTTCGACAAGCGACCCCACCTGTGTAGACAGACACCGATATCACAAACATGTCAGAATAATAGCCAGAATGATGTACACGACAAAAGCTAGTGCCTAGTCTTAAATCTGAGCATCAGTTGAACCCAATCTTGGATGAAACTACAGCTGACACCATGAAGATAAAATTGGACAAAGAAGATTAAAATCGGACCAAGACATAATAATGATCAACACTGCACGTTTAAGAAAAGAACTACAATTAAAGCCTTACCGGTGCCCCCTGTAAGTAGGCCTGGCAAGACCTTAACAAACCATCACCCTTCACCAGAAAATTCTGCCGGATGAGGTCTTCGAAATGCTGCACACCACCAGTAGAGATATCACAATTGATATCGCATAAATAAATAGACGTACCGATCATTGCCCATCCATTGTTTTCCACTTCTTACTAATGAGAGACCATGATGAGGAGCATAAAAAAACCCAAGACTCAACGAGAAAGTACATAGTTGGGATTTCTTGTTGGTGCTGAAGACTGAGGCACACTTTCCCAACTTCATAAACAAGAAAGTACCTAGTTGCGAAAGTATACTTACCATGGGTGGTCTTCGAATAAGGTACAACATTGACTTGCAGGACAACAAGAAAGAATTTTCGTTGTAAACAACGGAGTTTTTCTCCCCTTCCAAAGTGCCAACTTGTCGATCATAACCGGCTTCATTGAAGTATGGTTTTGTATTGAGCACAAGGCCTTGTATTGATACTAGGACTTGAAGAATACTTGATTCTTGGGGGTCCCAAACCTCTGTTCCCTTCCCTGACCATGTATTGAGAAGACTGAGGCACACTTTCCCATTTTCGTAAAGATTTGGATTTAGCCTCAAGCCTCCAGAGTGATAATAGGCTTGCTGCACAATGATCATATCCACCAGAATTTTAGTTCCCACTAATAACATAATAATGGCAAGAAAAGACATGTCTTTATAGAAGTGCTAAAAGATGCAGATCTTAAGATTAAACTAAGATCTTTAACTTCACAAGCTCAAGTTAAATTGAGTTCATTAATCCTCAGTTTTTACAAGGATACTAAGGGACGAGGTACGTAAGATAAAAATCATGAGATGAAAAAGGGAGAGCATACAGGAGGTGTATTGGGATAATCTGGAGGCAGATACATGTCGAAAACAAACAACCCATCGTGATAAGGAGTACCAGGTGCACCAAGAATAACAGCTCTCAATAGATCCATTCGGTCCTCGTAGACCCGGACAAATATTGTATCTGAAAAAAAAAGGGAACGTATCCATGAATATGTAAAGCAATTTAAATAAATGATTAATATAAGCAAAATTGAAAAAATAATTTTCCACAGGTGTCATGCACATTCATTCTGAATGACATTGTAATACCAATACTGACGCATGAACTAGCGATTTAGCTTGAGCTACATCCTCTAAATGTGGAAAGTGTATTCACATACCCGGGAGATTCTTTTCAAGGATACTCCACTCGCTTTGGAGTTTTTTGGCCCACCTGCGTTGACTTGCCTGTGTCGGTACAAAAAAAGCCCATGAGAATTATCGTGATGCAGAAGTTCTTAAGCCGCGACAGTCCTTGGTGCTCTTTCATCAAGAAGCTACATCAGATCATTAGCCCCGTACTCTCCATTTGAAGGAGACATACAATAGAAACGTAACTAGCAAACCAAATCCCGATGTTAACTAACAATTTCAAGTTACTGAAATTGAGAATTCATAACAAACTATGAAGGATTGAAAGAAACAAATGGAGAGGTAAAAAATACCTGTGCAGTTTCACCAATGTAGTGGTGATCAGATGGATCAGACACAATGTCAAAGTGCTTGAAATTCAAAAATGGTGAAGCCCTTGGACCAGGACCAGACTCCGTTCTTGTATCTACATGAGATTCCTCGCCTGCTGTGGTATCTACTACTGATTCAAGTGGTTGTCCAATACTAGTATTATCTAATCCACTGCCAAAATCTGAATCAACTCGTTCGCTTGATGCAACACGCCCATCAACTTCATCCTTTGCAGCAGCTGCAGCATATGAATGTTACATGAGTCAGGCGAGCAAAGGACTGATTAGTCGCTATAAAGCATACCAATGCAAAGATTAAACACTACGTAAATGCAAGCATTTCAAAGCGATTTCTCACCAAATTGGTAGCCATAGTGGAAAAAAATCACTAACTCTTGTACCTTGGCTTCCGTCTTCTTGTTCGCTTGAAGAAGTCCTCTCGTCCGATTCAATAGCTACAATACCTGTATTTTGCATAAACGTGTTACAAACTATAATCTTAAGACAGGAGAGATTCTAATACTTAAGCTTGCAGGAAGAGTAAAAAATCCAAACTACAAAGAGGTGACTTCTGGAACCTAATTAAAAATTCGCTAGAATGATAAGCACGGAATAAAATGAATCCTACCAGAAGATGTATCCCGTTTCCGAAGACGATCGACCACATAGCGTGAATCCCTTCTGGAACTTCTCGAATCAACATCACCAAGAATCTCTTCCAAACCGTGTTTTGTACCGGAACCTTGACTGTTTCGATTATGAGCTACATCATTATTATTGCCCCTGAGTCCAAGCAGACCATTGGCCACCCGAGATACAAGCCCTATAGCAGCTGCAAAGGGACCTCTGTACCGGGGAGCGTCCTGGTTTTCAGGATCCTCATCCAAGGGATCTAGTGCAAGCCTTGTGTCTCTTCTTACGTCTTCATCATCATTAAATTGTTCCAAACTATCGGAAAACTGCAAGAGCAGTATGCAAAATCAGCAAACCATCTCCTACACAAGTTGCTAGAATGAATTCGCACAGGGCAAGAATAAACTTGAATCCACCTCGAGAACAACGTCAATAGAAGAAAAGGATGTTGATAGGAATTATTCCTGGCCATGGAAAAACAGGGCCCTTTCATAGAGGATGATCGACTAGTAGAATTCAATAAAATGTATTAAGCAGACAACTGTTCTTGCATTTTCAAGAAAATCTTTTATCCAATCTAGGTTCTAGTCACTAACATATTATGAGACATAAAAGAACATACCTCACGGCCGGGCTGCTCAGTGGAGTCTACAGTTGTCCAGCTGGCAGCATCATCATCATCATCGTTTTCATCCTCGTCTTCGAGATCACTTGTGTGTGCAGATGACATGTCATCATCATCCCGACTCACTACAAATACGGCTTGTGGTCCGACCTGAAGGCATTCAAGAACATTCAAGTTCATGTGACCTCTGTAATTCCAAAACTCCGACAGGAATAAAAGATCAATTATTAAGTATCAGTATACTCGACTCACTACCAAAAAAATTAACCCAAGTAAAGAAAGTGACATTACAATATTTCTGCATACTTCCTTATGCCACATAAAGTCTCAATTCAACGAATGGTGCTTAGAAATTAAAACCTTGGAAACCATGCCATTGGCCCAATGGACCTCAATGTCTCCATCTTGCAAACCTATGATGATCCCAACCCATGATAGGTCCCGAGTATTTGAAGGACTATCATCTGTAGTCTTTTTCTTCCGCGTCTGCACCTTTGAACTCTGTTCCCTCTCTCTCTCAGAAACATCCACATCATGTTCTTCAGAATCTGCTTTGCAAGAAAGATGACACAATGAGACGCAGAATTACATCCACAGCCATCAAGAGCAATTCACTACAAATGGCTACATCATCCCAAACGTTATGGCAGTGATCGAAGAGCAAGTTTATATACTCTAGAATGCCTCCCTCACCACCCATTTCCAAGCCTAAAGAGTTCAGATATGTACCTTCCGCACTTGATGCTTCGGATATCTCCGCTTGTAAGTCGGATACATCACAAGGTGCAGGAGAAAGACGAATCACTACATCTCCTAAACAATATTCGTAGTCTGGATGCCCAACAATCTCGTACACGCTCACAGTTTCTTCTTCACCAAATTCCCGAAGATCCTCAGGACGTGAAACAGACTTCAGCCATCTGACAACTGCTGTCCGTTGCTTTGCATCAACACTCTTCAAAACACCTGTAAAAAGACCATTCTGGTTTTGAATTTTTTGACACTTATTATGGTTCCTTGTGCCTGTAGAATTTAACAAAAAGCTCCGTTTATCCGTTTTATTCAACAAAGTGATGCAAGAAAATACTCTTTCGAGAGATTTATCAAAGAATTATTCACCAGAGACGCAGAAATCAAAATTCCAAGTTACTCCACGAGGTTTGAGCACAATCCTAAATATTAAACATTGGCAGACACTAGAAACACTACGTTGGATATTTAATATATTGTAGATTGCTCCAATTCTTGAAATTCTTATGCTAAGGGCTCTAGGTTTCGAATAGAAATAACGAACTTCTCAAACGTAAGTGCGCAATAATAGTCTATGTTTTACTCCTCGGTATTTGCAAGTACCGAGTTGAAACTAGTATTGAGATGTTAAAACGCATGTAAAAGTAGTGTTGGCTCATCCTGTCTCATAATCAATGTAACAAGGTCTAAAAATTAATGAATATGCTACAGTAAATTTAGACGTATCGTAAGGTAGCATGAATCGCTTACCTATACGACGCACTTCATTGTCCAGATCATCACCATCTGGGCCTTGCTCAAGTACGTATTGCTCTGGCCAAAAATCATGGTCTCCAAGATGTTCAACAGGAACCAGAGACCGCGAATCAACTTTGGAAGTCTTGGTGCCATCCTGCCACAATATATCCACAGATGTCCTCGTATTCACAACCAAGGCAGCCTTCTCCAAGTGTTTGTCCTTCCTCGTCGATTTCCTCTCTTTTCTTGTCACCTTCCTAAGCTTGCTTATCTTACGTTGTTTAGGAGCAGTAACCCCATCCACAGCTTTGTCTACTACTTCATCAACTGCTGCGTCTGCCGATGGAGTTGGTCCAGCAGCATTCTCCCCTGCACTTCCAGATGCACCGTCCGGCAAGGAAGGCTCCCCATTGCTCACATCCAGCACACCTGCTTCAGAGGTAGCATCCGACACTCCTTCGAGTTCTTCTACAGCAACCTTAAAACCCTGCGGAAGAAGAGCACGATCTCCAATTTGCCAATTGGTATGACCAAAAAATCTCATCGGTACAAGGTCCTTCGGATCTTGCTCCTCAGAAGGAACCGTAGAAGAGTGTAGGGCCGAAACGGCGATCCAGTATACAATTACCGTACCTGACAAGATCAAACACACTCATACATGAACACCAAGCGTTACAATAGAAAACTCAAGGTGTAAACAGTACCCCGACACTGCACTCACCAGCTTCAACGTCTACCACAGTGCCTTCCATCCGATTGGCTTTCCAGTAACCCCGCAACCATTTCGCATTCTTAAAAACCCCTGAAGAAGCAGCCCGAACCCGTTGCCCAGGGTAATACGGAGAATCTGTGTCATCCATTAAATTCTCGGTGATGGGAACAAGACGATCCGGGTGCGCATGCTGTAGTTTACATTTGCTTCCATCATCAAACATCACCGTCACATTGTCCGTCACTTCCTCCAATCGACCAAGCCAGTGCCCGCGTATAACATTGTCCCCAGGCGCTAGTGCACGTACCTAGAAAATCACGAGCGCCAGTTCAGTTGCGCCACAACCAAAATCATTTAGTCATTCTGGCACTCGCTCTCGCAGACTAAACCCTAATTCCGAGAAGGTTACCAAAACCGAAGATGACAACAGAACCTGAAACGGAGGAAAAGAAGACGTACTCTCCGTAGCCGGCGGCTGTCAAGGGCGCGCGCAATTTTCTTCCCGTTAAGCTCCAAATCGACCAGCATGTCCGCCTCCACGACGGTGCCTGTCTGCCCGAGCGAATCTGACGCCAATGCCACCACATCGCCATGCATGAAGGCGCGGTCCAGAACCTGGATATCGGTCACCTTCTCCACAGATTCGTGCGAGTCAATCCACACAACCCTGGCGCACCCCTCAAGCAACGGCGGCTCGCGCTCCCTGTCCCCGTCGTCCTCATCGTCCTCGTCGCTGGAGGACTCTGAGTCGGAGTCGGAGTCGCCTCCCACGCGCGTCACCATCCCGATACGCCCCGGATTCGCCACGCTCTGCACCACATCCTCCTGAAAGAGTTGCACGTCCGCCACTCGCCTCCCCTCCGCGTCCGCCCCGCCCTCCTCCGACGCCATCTCTCGTTTCTCTGTGTCTCTCGTCGCTATGTCTGTCTCTCCCCAATCCCTACTCCTCCCTCCAAGTGCAACTGCGGCTATGGCGTCTACAGCTCTTTGTCTCTTCACCTCCTCCTCGTTGGGGGCGGTCGCTGTGTGAATGAAAACTGGCGGAATGACGTCTCCAATCTATTCCCTTTCAACAGCTTTTTTACTTGCCGTAAAATTGGAAATAAATTTGATGTATAGTGTAGGCACACTATATGATCTTTATATGCTATAATTTTTTACTCTCGATGAAATTTTACCACCCATGTAGACAATAATCACCCTCTGTGGGTAGTATTACTTTCAGTAAAAATCTTCATCAAACTCAAAAAGTTATAGCGCTTTCAAATCATTAAGTACCACTGCACAAAACATCAAATTTAGTGTATCAACTTAACCCCTAAAGGACCAAGTGTCCAATGACGGGACGATTTTGATTTTGGGCACGTTCCTAAAAAATAAATTTGAAAATAAAAAGATAAAAAGATAATACTAAATTGTCCATGTAAGGTTTTAAATTAGGTCAACTTCCAAAACACCCAAGATTCGTCTAAAGCTAGGTTCGTTCTAGGGATGATCTAGTGTCCAATCTTTAACGTAGTTGTCTCTAATTCCTCTAATAAAGGTGTCAATTGTTGTTTGCGTTAAGGTTTTTAAAAGTAAAAGTATGTCCACAGTCTACACTCTTAAGGATCTGATCTTATTAATTCATTTTCAAACAAGCATGTGTAAGTGTGACGTGAGCCTTGCTCATTGTCATTCAATTGTGAAGTGCCCAACGACTTCTAATTTATACCCTCATGGATAAATTGATACAATCCATTTGCGTACTCATTGATAAATTGATACAATCCATTTGCGTACTCATTGATAAATTGATACAATCCATTTGCGTACTCATTGCTGGTTCATTAATTAGGATTAATTTATCAATCACAATCTAACCTTTAAACAATAAGCTCCAAGCTTTCTCACACATTCACGTTGTACTTCCACATATGCAACTTCAACACAAACAACACACAAGTCATCCTAAGTCAAATCACTCTACAAGCAGGTACTAAGATCATGACACAATCCGCAACATATGTCGACCACAACATTTACACGCATTTCCAGAATCCACCACATGTCTACAGCGACCTCAACAAATGAGTCAATGCCCCTGTCAGGGAGCATTAATGAGGGCCAGCTCATAAACCTTAAGGCGGCTGAAGCCTTAAAAATAATACTACTGTTGCCTAATGCACTCTTAACACATACCACATGGCGCTTTGCCTAAATAATATCTACATCGTGAGTTATGATCACAAATGTGCATGTACCCTCATAGACTCATTTTTTGAGGTGGCTTTTGGAGCAACTTCACATGAGTGTAGAACAGATAGAAACTTGTGTTTTTTGATGAATTTTTTTGTGATTTCTCTTCTCTTCCTTATTTTAGAACATATTGTGGAGAATAGGAATTAAGATTGGTATAATGAAGCCAATTTCAGGAGACAAAGTGAGAGATATTGTTGCTCTTTTGATGAAAGGTCAGAGTACAAGAGTGGCTGCAAAGTCTTTGGGTTTCTCACAAAGTACGGTGAATAGAGTGAGGAAGAAACATTGTAGTAATTTAGAATTGCCAAAACGAGGTGCTCCAAAGATTCTTACCACTTCAGAGAGACGACGTGCAGTGCGTTTGGTCACAGTTGGAGGGTTAGAAATGGCAGTACATGTAGCAAAAGTGTTGAGAGAGGGTAGAGAAGTGGGTTTTTGTGATAACACTTTGCGGTCTGCTTTGAGAGATGCTGGATTGAGTGCTTGTGAGAAGATTCCTAAGCCTTATTTGTCACAGAAAAATGTACGAGAGAGGCTACAATTTGCAAGAATTCATAAATAGTGGACAATAGAGGATTGGAAGAGAGTTGTATTCAGTGATGAAACGAAGATAAATCGTTTCAATTCAGATGGGAGGACTTGGTGTTGGGTTAATGACAAAAAAAACTTGTCTGATTGTGCGGTGAAGCAAACAGTGAAGCATAGTGGAGGGTCTTTGATGCTATGGAGTTGTATGACAGCAAGAGGTCTAGGTGATTTACAAAAGGTGGATGGGCGTTTAAATGCGAAGGACTATATTTCAATCTTGCATGGAGATTTGTACTTGAATTTAGAGAGATTAGGATACTTGAACCTCGATAACGTCATTTTCCAGTATGATAATGCTCCCATACATAAAGCAAAGATTGTTCAGAAATGGTTCTTAGAGCAACCATTCTCTATTTTAGAGTGGCCAGCTCAATCCCCAGACCTAAATCCCATAGAACATGTTTGGGCCATCCTCAAACATTGTTTGAATTCCTATCCAACTCCTCCTGTAGGTCTTTTGCAATTATGGGAGCGTGTGGAGGAGAGTTATAAGACGATCATTACAGAGCAATGTGAGAGATTGTATGCTAGCATGCCAGATCGAATTGCAGCTGTTTTGGCTGCTCGTGGAAAGTGGACAAGATTTTGACCACTATGTGTATAACGCCTCAATAAATGAGTCTATGTACATAGTTAACTTTGGTACTATGCATTTTTTTTATCTAGTGGCAAATTTTTTTCAATTTTCTTGAGGTTGTCAGTTACTTCATGCTCTCAAACTTTCATGTTCAAAATTTATTGCTTTGATTCTTCAAACTCTCTACATTGTTACTTTTCTAAATCAAATACCCTCATAGACTCATTTCTTGAAGTCGCTGTATATCATTAATCCTTCTCTCCTTAACTACTCGATCCACCTACTAAAGCAAGCACTACGTCTTCAAAATATTGTGCAATGAATATATGCAACTGGGACTTGGGATTCGGGATAACAAAGGGTGACCGCACCTCAGAAACTTGATCGTCACGCTTACTCTTTGAACAGCCCGCACTGTTTCTGCCAGAAGAAGGTCCGGCCAAGTTCCCGACATCGTTCTCATGATCCCTTTTCATTTCGCACGCTGCAACTTGCAATGAAATCGCAAAAAAAAAGCTGCGAAAAAGCAACATGCAAGTACGTGCTCACAATGTTGAAACATCGACTCAAACACAATCACCAGGTTATCGAAACAAGGTGAAAGTAAGGTGTCAACATCCAAGAACAGAAACTATTCAACACGGCTCCGACAAACTACACATGCTTGTCATAGGGCTTGAGACCAAAATGCAACAATGGGGGACCAAACTAGAGAAAGGCAGCTCCAGCAACAACAGTTCTACTAGAAGCACAGCTGATTTATTGTGCTCTACTGTACCTGAAGAAGCCTTCTGCAGAAGTAGGATTCTGTCCGAGATTTGTCACACTAACTGGCACAATAAGAACAGTCGAGATGTGCAGCTCTACTTGTAAAGCATGCCCATAGTGCAATGACCACGACCCTCACGCACCTGACGTAATCAGCTTGAAGTCGAATCAGTACAAGGTCCAGCAGGTCTAGCACGTCCAACAAAAGTACATCACACGCTCCACAACAACCAACAGCTGCGGCAATACGCAATTTTCTGGTTGGCACTGCCTTCACCAAGGAAGCAACAACTCTGCCTTCAAGCCACGCAACAGACCTTTGTCTTCTACGTGAAGACATTCAACTAGGGTTTGAGGTTGCAGAGGGCAGAAGAACATCCGGTACCTGATCGTCACGATTAGTCTTCAACCGACACGCATGTTTCTGTTCCAAGGACCCAGCTTCTCGCCATCGTTCTCATCACATCGCACGCTTCACTTTGCAACCGAGTTGACAGGAAAATGAAGCAAACCACGTCAACCAGCTCTCACTCCTCTCTTTGGAGGAACACAACTTCTTTCCTGGACCACTACTGGCTGTCTCACATGTCACGGGGTTCACATTGCCGAAAGAAATGCCTCTTTGGAAGCAAGGTCATTCGGATTGGAATACATTAAAGTTCAAGTATGTTATAGCTAGCATAGTTATTATATATTTATTGCTATATTTGCAAGTATCAATATTTAAGTACATTGAGTTGTATCATTGCCTGTCTATTTGATCATAGTTACTCATTTGCATTCCCATTTGCAACATGAAAGTTCTATTTCGAATTTTAGGTGCCACAACAATCCAATGGTTATGACTGTGGGGTTTATCTACTTCATTATGCTGAACTATTTGCAAAAGAAGCACATTCACACCTCAGGCTCAATGAAGATCAAGGTTTTCCGTATTTTGTAAGTGCCATTTCATTTTTTTTGCTTACCATTGCTCCAAGTCCAATGGATTCTTTTGTCTCATGCATGAAATTGGATAATGTGTCAGATGACAAGAGACTGGTTTAGTTCATCTGAAGTGACTGCAAAACGAAGATATATTCAGGAACTCATTAGTGGATTATCTCAAGTACCATTTCTTCATCAACCGATGTGCATTTTAAAATGTAGCATATATATACTCAATAACAAAAGTGTTCGTGTTAATCAATGCCTTTTTTCTTGTTCTGAATGTGGACAGCAACAAGCAACTCAGAAGTTGGCAGCTTCAAGCAGCCTTCCAGGGTCTTCTAATCTCAACACTTCCCAATATGAAGAAGATATAATTTGGAGTTGCAGGTTAGTCATTACAGAGGAAATAGATGTGATTATGTAAATTGTTTATGAGATGACATGTTGAATATGGAACCAAATTTTTATAACAAGTCACTTATGAATCACATATGTGTGTTTTCCAGGATCAACAACATATAAACAAATATTTGCAACTTGTCATGGCAAAGCTTGTCTTTATGCTTGAATTCATGCAACATTATTTTCCTTGGCTACTAGGATTTCATTGACAACAAAGACCCATTCCAGTCACATTTGAGCCTATGGATCAGGAAGAAAATCATGCTTTCCATGCATTTAGATCTGCTTTGCTTCGTATTTTCTTATGGGGCCATTATCATCCTCGAAGTTCTGAACTTTCGGGTATGTGGGTAAACGATCGCTCTCGGGCTTGGTTCTATGATTTTTTGTGCGAGTATGATGATGACCGGTGGCTCCAGATAATGAAGATGAAATCAGGATTGTTTAATTGGCTTTGCAATGCCTTTGCTCCTGAGATTTAGAAGGTTGATACAAATTATCACAAGGCATTGCCTGTGCCAATGAGAGTAGGTGCAGTTTTGTATAAGCTAGTTTGGGCTGCCACTACAAGAGAAGTTATTGAGGGTTTTGGAATTGGGGATTCCACTCTGTACGATCTCCTCCATGAAGTTGTTCCAACAATCATCGCAGTCCTCGGGTGCCATTTATCTTGGGAAGAAGGAGATGCAGCAAAGAAGACCATCTCAGAGAATCTAGTACGCTCGGGAATTCCAAATGTACTTGGGGTTATTGACTGCACACACATACGGATTCAATCACCTAGCGGTGATGGCAAACTTGACTACAAAAATAGGTATGGATACTATTCTATGGTGATGCAAGCCATTGTCAACTCAGAAGCAAAATTCTTGGATGTTTATATTGGGGAGTTGGGCAATATGAACGATTGGAGGGGGTTGAGAAAATCATCATTGTATGATCCGGCATAAGAAGGGAGCTTATTAAGAGGCGAGAGTGTTGTTTTATCCAATGGATATAATATTCCTCCTATCCTACTCGGTGATGCAGTCTATCCATCTTTGCCTTGGTTGGTTTGTAGTTACAAGCGGCCCACTAATGCACTTGCAATGACAAGAGACAAGAAAATGTTCAACCACCAATTATCTAAAGCCCGGATTTATTGCGAGATTGCTTTTGGTCGGCTCAAAGGCACATTTAAAGAAGTAGGTTGGAGGTCAAGCATTGACATAGAATTTCTACCTCAAGTCATTTGTGCGTGTTGTATATCATACAATATACTTGTTGATTGTAAGCAATTAGACTTTGATGCCATATTCAATGAGATGGAGGCCAAGACCTTATTGAGGGAACAAGAGCACTTAAGATATGGTCAAGAGCCCATGGTTGATAGAGGTGCTACAGATGGTTTGGTCTTATGTGAGAGGATTCGAGAGCATCTCCTGAACACTTGAAGTCACCAAGTAATTTCTTTTTTTCCTGGTTGGTTTTCTAATTTGTAGAGATTGAGTTTCTTGTGGTTGCTACTGAGGACGTTCAGATGGGTTTTTTTTTTCTGCTTTCTGTGGCTATAGAGTTTAAGCGTTAGATCACCGTGTAAATGTGAACGGGCTTACTTTGACGGGGTTTCTGTTTCTACATGCCTTGTTCATTGATAGGGGTCGCTTGGAAACGACGTGGTCTGTTCTTAGGAAATTTGGGTATGACGATGAAATCAAGTTGCGGAAAGAGCTGTTGCAGATGCGGTAACTTTTGTGCTTCACTCGAACTATCTGATTAAATCTAGGTGTTTTTTTTTGTGAAGATAAGCGTTGGTTCTTGAGTAACTTATTGCTGATTTCGGATCGTTGTGATGAAATACCGATATATGCTACTTTATTTGTTGAATGGTTTATTCGGCTTTACTGGTAACTCATTTTTAATTCGATTTCATGCGGTCGTA
The DNA here is from genome assembly GCA_963971425.1 of Bryoerythrophyllum caledonicum. NCBI lineage: Eukaryota > Viridiplantae > Streptophyta > Bryopsida > Pottiales > Pottiaceae > Bryoerythrophyllum > Bryoerythrophyllum caledonicum. The sequence goes on from OZ020522.1 coordinate 26,288,221, forward strand.
ATATTCCACCACAGCGCTCTCAGCGAGTGCTGCTAATGTTAGAGCTTGCGCACGTAGCCTGCAAAAAACATCACAAGAACCAGGTAAGCTTTCTGAAAGAAATTAAATAAAGACAAATAACGCAAACTATCCATTCCATAAACATCACCACTATGAACTACACTTTGTTGCAGATGCAAACCATTGCAAACTGCTTTTGACTAATAGTGCCATCACACTACATGAATATTTTTACCAAGTGCGTCTATAAAGGTCCTCCTTCATTAACAATACTACGTTCTTTGCTCTTCGTCAAATTATTCATAATGTATAGAAAGTTGAATAAATAGTTAGTACATGTAGCACTATTAGCCAAAAGTCTTTTCAATTGATACAACGTGAAGTGGCACTAATTTTTCACTTGCATCCTCCTACTTAAAAAAGTACCTAGCATGTATCAACTTGATACTCGTCTTCATGTCAAGTTGAGAAAAATTAGTCATGTCAGACGAATGAGCCTAACAATGATGTCGCCCAAAGGAAACCTGCCAGCAGCCGTAACTTCAAATGAATGATTGAAAACTATTAAGAAGGGGCTGAATTATATAATAGTGGAAGATTTGCCCATGAGGTGGTTTGGAATAACATACGACGTTTGTATTCTATCTCATAGAGTTTAAAGAACATTTCTACTTGTAGTTTAGGAACTTAGGAGTTAAAAAGTGTAGTAATTTGTAAGCTTCATACACGTCATACAGAGGAAGGCCAAGTGATGCACATATGCAAAAATGAGATTCCTACAACTGGACCACACTAAACCAAAGGGGCTTTCCAACGCACATGAAAAATAAAAGGGGAGAAATGTGTAGATAGAGGCCTTGGGCGGCTCCGTGCACATGGCATTCTTCGTCACAGACAGCGCCTTCCGCGGCTGCAGCCCCTTGAAGTCGCTGTGCCGCCTCATGGCTTCCAGGTGTTTCCAAAATACATCCCACCTGCACCAAACCCAAACATGTCACCATGCCAGCTAAAAATAAACAATGGTGCTAAATCCGAAGCAGGAATGGAAACATGTCAACATGTCAGCTAACCATGAAGACTGGTTCTAAATCCGAAGCAGGGATGAAACAGTTGCTGTAACATGTTTAGCTAATCATAAACATTAACTCTAATTCCTAAGCAGGAATGCACCCAAACATGTCACCATGTTAGGTACCATACACACTGGTTCTAAATCCGAATCATGAATGAAAGAAATGCATCCAAACATGTAAACATTTTGGTAAACCATAAACAATGGTGTAAATCTGAAGCAATGCACTCGAAAATGTTTAGTCCAAAATGCCCTAATTGTTTTATAATCGCTACAAAGGTTTTACGCAAGATGCATATATTCACCGAGATTGCTTATGGATGTTCTCCTACATAATAGAGTTATTAGCAAAGTGAGTTAAAAATACCATGAGTTTGGACTTCTTTTATTATTTTCAATCATTAAAATCAGCCCTAAATCGCTCAAAATCTCTAGAATCAACTCAAAGAGGAAAAAGGTGGCTAAGATTTACGACCTCCCCTTCTTCCTTCTCAAAGGCTAAAACTAGTTCTAACTTGAGTTTAGAGACCACCAAGCTCTTCCACACTTTATAAGGATTCACCACCAATCTCTTTCACATCTAATAGATATTAAGAGTAAACAAATAGTAGCATTATGAATCAAAAGATCACTATCTTATTGAAACTTTGGATGACTCTGAAAACAACTCTGATTAACACCAATACCTTCAATTCCCTTTGTATAAAAAGTTAGAATCATTCTTTGTCGACCCTACTGCTGGTATCTAAATGAGAGGTTGAGAAGCAAGATGGCATGTGAATAAGAGGTTGAGAAGCAAGATGGGATGTGAATGAGAGGTTGAAAACAAAGATGGTATGTGAATGAGAGGTTGAAAAGATGGTATTTGAGAGAGGTTGAGTAGAAAGATGGTATGTGAACAAGAGGTTGAGTAGGAAGAGGCATCAGAATTCAAGGTTGTGTCTTTATATCGCCTACTGTGTGGAGGCCTCTTTTCCATCTGTTTCAAGCGCTCACCTTGAACTGTTTGAGCTTGTTATGGAAGAGCAGCGTCCCCTTGGTCTGGAACATGCGGCGCAGGGGCTCCATGCTCTCGTCGCCCTTGTAGATCTTGCCGGCAGCCAGGAAAATGGGGGTGGAGTTGCGGAAGCCAATGCCGCGCAGCATCATGCCCACCTCCATGGGCGTCAGCGGGCACTTGCCGTCCCGTCGGATGTCCTCCAGCGACAGATTCAAACCATTGCAAACTGCTTTTGACTAATAGTGCCATCACACTACATGAATATTTTCTATAAGATCACATGTTGAATATGACAACAATTCACCTAAGTCTCCTCCACAATTTGGGCCTTGCCCTTCGGCAACGACTCTGCATACACATCTCCCCGCTCCATCCCCAGCTCCCTCGCAATCGCAATCGCCATCCCCCAATTATCCCCCGTCACCATCATGCTCCTGACGCCCATAGTCTTAAGGATGTTGAGTACTTTGGTAGCCTCAGGCTTCACAAGATCAGCAATCAACACCACACCCACGAGCTTCCCCTCAATCGCCACCATAACCCCTGTTGTCGCTAAAGTTTGCATCTCGTGAAGATGCTCTTGGGCCTCCTCCGATTCTAGCAACTAGACATGGCTATCTAGATTCAGATTGCCTAAAGCCAATTTTTTTAACACCAAAAGTCGAAACCTAGGCTCACATAGTGGAAGGTAAATCTTGAGAATTAACTAATTTTGTAGCAAATCAAGCTAGTCCACCAACAATTTATAAGAAAGCATGCGCATTTCATTTTCCATACAGATTCTAAAATCATTTAGCTAAGACTTATCACCATAACAGAAGCACAATCTCTACAACTTTGCATCAAAATAAGGAAAAATATGGACATGATTTGCATTGAAAAAGAAGAACCTGGTTGGTGTAGAAGACGGCTACCTTCTTGGCCAACAAGACCTCCAACTCCTACCCCACATAAAAACCAAACCCTAAAACGAAATCCAAATCCAAAAACCCTAAAACCATGACTATCACATGAGCTCATGCTCAAGGTCACCGACGAGCTTCCTCCATCTATGAAGCAGAACCAAAAACCCAAAACCAAAATCTATTTCTCAGCAATCTTTCCTAAATGTGCCACCAATAATTCAAAGCTTGCAGCAACAGAGGCCTCAACTTTGGCTTGTTCTGTTGCTCTATCTTGTTCAAATTTCAATATCTCTTTTGGAAGCAAGTAATTCTCTGCAAACATCTTTTTTTTCTGTAGCAAATCCTATTGCATGATGGTGACAAGAGATACATTACCGTCTTTGAAGGCATCTAAGAGATCTTTACTGATAGTGTTTTTTTTCTTTGGATGCCCAGTACTGTTGGTGAATGCAGTGGTGGAGTTGTCTTGAATGCGAGATACTTCTCTTGGAAATTCAGCCCTCCAAACAGGAAGATGACCAGCTTCCCGATGATTTTTGGGCGTTTCTTCATGGGCCAGCTGATCATTTTAAGGGTGAAACAAAACATGTCCTGTCACCTTCAGAGGTGAACTTACTGATCCGCTCCATATTCCATCTGCATTGTATGTATGCATAATTTGCAGGAAATGAAGTACACATTTGTGAATTTGGAATCTGAGTTTCGTTTATCATATTCACATTCTTTCCTCCTAACAAGCCAAGTCGCTCATTACCTCATATCTTGTAATTTAGTTTATTCAACGCTATTCAAGTACAATTATTTTTCTTTCATACGACTACACAAATTGAATATTGTTTTCATGGTGATAGATATATTACAGTTTCTCATCGTGGATGAGGTATACTTCAAACATGCAGGTCGGTATGATCCGTACGTAGCTGTTGCAAAGTTCATTTACTTTGTTTTTAAAAATTTGATGCAATTCTCAGGCATATTCTATACTCAGGAAGATAACAGTGCAAGCTATTGACAAGCTTGGAATGAACAAATTGGTAGCACAACCTAAGGCTCTTATTCTGCATAGTGTGCCTATTCCTCCCAACTGCACGTGCACCGAGGATTACAAATACGTAAGCAACATGACTTCTGTACGCTTTGGCAGTGTAAGTCCCCTAATCCTGCAGTGTATCCCATCTTGTATTTCCTCCTTATACAGTGAATTTGTCAGTGATTTATGTAGTGATTCAAGTATTGCTATTTGCCACTTTTGATATCTTGGGGGAGACACGGAATAAATCCTACAAAAGAGGCCATTTGAAAGGAATGCCCAACTACAATCTGGTCCTTTCAGAAACATCAAGTCTGTCGAACAGGAAACGGAGACTTTCACCACTCACATGTATTCGGTATCTTGCAGGATAAAGTCACACGAGCCTTGCAGAATCTTGTCAACGAGCTTATACGCATATAAAGGACGAGATCAGGCCCAACAACGTATAAAGCCCAAAGAGATGAATCGACATCGCTTCAAATACTCACTGCCGAGTACTTGAGGGAAAAGGGAGCTCCTAAAGTATGTGTCTTAGACATTGGCCAGCATTCTGACTAGTATAAAAGTTTCCTTGCGGAACACTTGCTACTAGTTGCTAGTGTAAGTGGCAGATGACCAGTTTCTAGTACAGTTAATTACCAGCTGCCGCCTAATCACTTCAAAGTATTGCTTTTTCAATGGTATTGCCAAAACTTCCATGAGGGGAGTCCTGTCGTTTTTTTTTTAGGTTCGAACGTACTAGAATTTTAAAAAATAATTGTTAATCTTTTTTAGTGGTATCAGGCAGTGTCAGGAACAGAGCCGCTGAAGAAAGACAGAAATGGTCGAGTCATGAAGAAAGACGACCATCGCTGGACGAAGGCGTGGCTTTCAGAGAATCTTTTGGCGAAGAGTGGCAACTACACTGCCAAGGCTGTCATTGTGGGCAATCCTTTCTTAAACATAGAGGAGATTGAAGTTTCCTGGGAGATTGCACAGAAATTGACCTTGCCAGAGAGAGTGTCCCGGTGAAACTGTGCCAAGTTGCAAGAGTATGTTGACAGGTCTCAGAGAATGGTAGGCACAGGGTCTGGAGAGCCAAGCTCTACGCGAATCGAACGCAATGGAGAGGCCTTCCAGGTCTTTCCAAACAACATGCATAATGTGGAAATTGGGGGCGTGATTCATCGCAATATCCAAGATGGAGACTGTAGACATTGTCTATGCCAACCGATGCCCATCTGTCCATAAACACTCGCTCATAGCGTTGAAAGTTCGCATCCGCTACGGACTTGTCATGACCGTCAATCCCTGATTTGTTCGCTTTTCAGTTCAGACTTTGATGGTGATATATTTCACATATTTATCCCACGGTCATTCCAAGCCATCGCAGAGGTGGAGCAGTTGATTGCTGTGCCTCATCAATTGGTCTCTGACCATGGAGGACAACCGCTTCTTGGACTTACTCAGGTACTAGACTTAAACTTATCTCAACGGAAAATGAGTAGGTGTAAAATGAACAGTGTAGAATTGAATGAATTTCACGGAACCATGCACTTGACGATTCGTTTGGGAATATAATGCATGGCTATTTAATCTCTTCAACGCATCTGTTTATATGCCGGAGTCGTTGTTGGCACACTACTAGGCTTCAACACTTGAAGCCACGTTACTATGCCAGAAGAAGAACGCCGGTCTCCGAAGGAAGTCGGCGCGAATAAAGTGTGTGTTTGTTTCCCTACTAAGACCATGCCCTCCGGATAGGGAATTAGTAAGCTGGAACTACTTCTCCCTTTCGAGGGTAGACACTATGAAACAAGTAGCCAAAAACCACAAAACCAACCAATCAAAAGGTAACAAGGAAGGAGGGAGGGGGGAGGAGAGAGAGAAGAGAGAAAATTGGAGAGGGGGAAAGATGGAGAGGAGGGTGTGTTTTCACGATATCAGGGATTCAAAATAAAGTAAAGGGATAATTTTATGGGGGGTCTTGTATATGCGGAAGGGCTTGGTTGTTTTCAATTTTTTGTTTGTGTAGAAGGATGGACATAGCATGTTGTATGGCAATGATAATGTTTTTGAAAGTGTTTGTAATTATTTCAATAGGAATTTTGAAGGTATCTTCTAGGGTTTTTATAGATGGGATAAAGGTGGTGGCACAAGCGCTGGCTGTGGTTACAATAAGGGGGTCCTATATCTGGAGGGTACGGAAATGCAGTGCATTCCTGTGGCCCTGTGGCCCGTTTTTAACACTGTGGTCCCCATTGGGCCACAGGCTAGTTAGGGAATGCACGTTTTTGTAAGAGATACACGTTATTTTTTCATGATCTTGTTAAGCTTGAAATTTTAAAAATATTGGTGTTCTCCAAATTATCATCCGATCATTATTAGAGGAGTTATGCATGGATGAAGTTGTGCATAAATCTTCATCCATGGATATCTTCATCAGTTTTTGTCGGATGATGAAGTGTGATACCTTCTTAGAAAGCTCTCAGCCCACACTATAGCGTGGTTTAAAACTCAAAACCTAAACACAAGTCTCATAATAATCAGGGTTTTCTAAGCACCGGTTTGTATGTTAATTCAGGATTTTGATGATTTTTTGACAATGTTATGAGAAGTTTCCGAACTATACTTCTTGTTTGTAATTATCTTGAAGTTGAGACTGACTTTAAAGACTCATTGTAATGTTATCTCCTAAACCCTAAATATTTAGACTTCTGGTCTTTGGAATGAGATTATCCCCGGCCCGGGGATAACTCCACCTCCAGCAGTAAATGTTATCTTCGGCCCGGGGATAACTGTACCTTCAACAAGTGAAACTTATCCCCGGCCCGGGGATAACTCCACCTCCAGCAGCAAATGTTATCCTCGGCCCGGGGATAACATTTACTCTATACTTGGAGGGTACGGGAATGCACTGCATTCCTGTGGGCCTGTGGGCCGTTTTTTACACTGTGGTCCCCAACGGCCCACAGGCTAGTTAGTGAATGCACGTTTTTGTCAAATCTACACGTTATTATTTCATATTCTTGTTAAGCTTGAAATTTTAAAATTACTGGTGTTCTCCAAATTTCCATCGGACCAATATTGGAGGAGTTATCCATGGATGAAGTTGTGATGAAACCTTCATCCATGGATATCTTCATCAGTTTAGGTCGGATGATCAAGTGTGATACCTTTTTGAAAAGCTCTCAGCACACACTATAGCGTCTTATAAGAAACAAAACCTAAACACAACTCTCCTAATTTTCAGGGTTTTCTAAGCACCGGTTCACATGTTAATTGGGATTTTGATGATTTTTTTGACAATGTTATGAGAAGTTTCCTAACTACACTTCTTGTTTGAAATTATCCTCGGGTTTTGGGTTACTTTGGAGACTCATTGTAATGTTATCTCCTAAACCCTAAATACTTAGACTGCTGGTCTTTGGAATGAGATTATCCTCGGCCCGGGGATAACCACACTTTTGAAATTAATGTTATCTCCGCCCCGGGGATAACCCCATCTCCAGCACTAAATGTTATCCTCGGCCCGGGGATAATTGTACCTTCAACGAGTGAAACCTATTCCCGGCTCGGGGATAATTCCACCTCCACCAGTAAATGTTATCCTCGGCCCGGGGATAACTGTACTTTTAACAAGTGAAACTTATCCCCGGCCCGGAGATAATTCCACCTCCAACAGTAAATGTTATCCTCGGCCCGGGGATAACTTTACCTTCAACAAGTGAAACTTATCCCTAGCCCGGGGATAATTCCACCTCCACCAGTAAATGTTATCCTCGGCTCGGGGATAACTGTACTTTTAACAAGTGAAACTTATCCCCGACCCGGGGATAATTCCACTTTTGGGAGTAAATGTTATCCTCGGCCCGGGGATAACTACACTTTCCATAAATCAAAGTTATCCTTGGCCTTTGGATAATCCTATTTTCAAGATATGAAAGTTATCCTCGGCCCAGGAATAACTCCTCTATATAACATTGGTTTTCTTCGGCCTAGGAAATACTCCACTCTATAACACTGGTTATCTTTGGCATGGGAAATACTCCACTCTATAACACTGGCTATCCTCGACCTAGGTTTAACTCCACTCTATAACACTGGTTATCCACGGCCCACGTATAACTCCACTCTGTAACACTGGTTTTCTTCGGCCTAAGAAATGCTCCATCCTATAACACTGGTTATCCTTCGCCCAAGAATAACTCCACTCTATAACACTGGTTATCCTCGGCCTAGGTTTACTTCATGTTATAACACTGGTTATCCTCAGCCCAGGGATAACTCCTGTCTATAACACTAGTTATCCTCAGCCCGAGAACAACTTCACTCCATAACACTGGTTATCCTCGGCCCAGGTATAACTCCACTCTATAATACTAGTTATCATCGGCTTTAGGAGTACTCCACTCTATAACACTGGTTATGTAACAATTCATTACAAGTCACCCAAATCTCACCACATATCAACAGCATACCTAGGTTGTTGGACTCATTACTAGAAGGTTTATTTTTCACATGGTGTAGTTGCACGCAATTTTTGTCCCATTTAAGAGTATTTTGGTGCCTATCCAAATTGATTTGAAAAGACGCTTCCAATGGCACCTTACCCATCTTCAAATTCGTCGTAAGTAAACAGTTATAGCAAATATTTTCGGGCACATTTCTTGAGTTTAGCTTAAAAGTTCGAGGAGGCATATCTTGTTAATTAATTTTGCACCAATTCTATCAAGTGAAGTAACCAGCTTATGTGATTTTTCAAGAGGATTCCATCGGTTCTAGATACATCTTCTCATTCGTTGTGGTGCAAAAGTTATTTGCAATTCTGTTAGGCTAATTTTTTTTACTTTTCACACTAAATGTAAACAAATTAACATTTAGAGAAAGTCAAGGTTTAGGGCTAATTATTCTACTGGTGCCATAACACCAATGAATATTATTCCTATAGTTATCCTTCGCCCAAAGATAACTTTCACTTTTAGAAATTAATGTTATCCCCGGGCAAGGGATAACTCCACTTTCAATAAGTGAAAGTTATCCCCGCCTCGAAGATAACTCCACCTCCAGAGTTAATGTTATCCCCGGCCCGGGGATAACTCCACTTTCAATAAGTGAAAGTTATCCCCGCCTCGAAGATAACTCCACCTCCAGAGTTAATGTTATCCCCGGCCCGGGGATAACTCCACTTTCAATAAGTGGAAGTTATCTCCGCCTCGGGGATAACTCCACCTCCAGAGTTAATGTTATCCCCGGCCCGGGGATAACTCCACTTTCAATAAGTGAAAGTTATCCCCGCCTCGAAGATAACTCCACCTCCAGAGTTAATGTTATCCCCGGCCCGGGGATAACTCCACTTTCAATAAGTGGAAGTTATCTCCGCCTCGGGGATAACTCCACCTCCAGAGTTAATGTTATCCCCGGCCCGGGGATAACTCCACTTTCAATAAGTGAAAGTTATCCCCGCCTCGAAGATAACTCCACCTCCAGAGTTAATGTTATCCCCGGCCCGGGGATAACTCCACTTTCAATAAGTGAAAGTTATCCTTGACCGAGGGATAAATCCATTTTAAATAAATTAGTCATCCTAGGTTTAGGGTTTAGGGTGTAGGGCAATATATATCGAAGGAGTTACCTAGGTTTTAGGGTGATCTTTAATATACATGAATGAGATTTAATTATTACCTCTCGGTTCAAATTCTAGAGTTTCATGGTGTCATTATCAAAACCCCTACACATTGAAAAATCATAGTGACCTCGCTCATTCAAAGTGGAGAGATGTTGTTCTGATCTAGAGGAAATGGACTTTTGGAAGTCATCTCCATCTTAATGCAGAAGAGACACCAAACCTGAAGAGTAGGTGGCTTTTCTAGTAGAATACGCGAGTTTCTCAACTCACCATCCCCATCTAGAAAATCCCACCAACCACTTCCTTTAAATTTCGATAAGCCACAATGTCCCATGGGAATGGAAGGACCACTGTCGACACTAATGCCAATATAACAATCCAGAGGTGGTGGACATTGGTGTAGAGAATGGCACACCTTGGCATCCACAATAAAATCGTCTCTTCCACCAGAACTCCAGCTCAATCATCAGCACCGAGGTAGGATCGAAGTTGAAGTCTGTCCATGCCCAGGCCTACTTGAGCATAAGTCAACACCATGGAATATAAGCTGAGTTCCAGCCCAAGGATAAGTGTGCAGTCCTATGCTCCACTTCAGCCCAGGCAAATGTTGACACAATGGAACAAGAAGCTACACTCAGACCAGGGATAAATGCAACCCCTTACGGCCTGCACCAGCTTGGGCGTAACCCAATGCCCTCGACCTCAACGGTAGTTGCACAACCTGGGGATAATTGCATTGCCCAATGGCCCTCTTGAGCTCCAGCATTTGTCAACAACCGAATGAAAATCCAACTCTAGCCCTGGGATAGATGCAACCCCCCTACGTTCCACATGAGCTGAGCCCAAGGATAAGTGTGCAGTCCTATGCTCCACTTCAGCCCAGGCAAATGTTGACACAATGGAACAAGAAGCTACACTCAGACCAGGGATAAATGCAACCCCTTACGGCCTGCACCAGCTTGGGCGTAACCCAATGCCCTCGACCTCAACGGTAGTTGCACAACCTGGGGATAATTGCATTGCCCAATGGCCCTCTTGAGCTCCAGCATTTGTCAACAACCGAATGAAAATCCAACTCTAGCCCTGGGATAGATGCAACCCCCCTACGTTCCACATGAGCTGGGGCATATCTCAACGCCCTTGAATTCAAAGACTGTTCCAGCCCAGGGATAAGTGCGGCCCCCAATGGCGTTCTTTCAGCTCGGGCATATATTGACATTCAAACAAAATGCAGCTCCGGCCCCAAAGATTAACTCAAATCCCTGCGCCCCACTTCAGCTCGGGCATGAGCCGACGCTCACGAACTAAAAGACGGTTCCAGCCCGGGGATTTAAGTGCATCGCCCTGTGCCAGTCAGTACCTCCGACATATCCCGACAATCGAACAAAAAGGCAGCTCCATCCCGAAGATGAACTCAAACCTCTACGTCCAGCTTCAGCTCGAGCATTACTCTAGAGCTGAATCTCAATTTAAAGTCGGGATGAGTGTGCGCCTCATCGCCACGATTATGAAGCGCCGTGGAGGCAAACTCATCGCCAATGGCACAACCATCTCATCCAATGGGATCCGCGTCCGCTTGGACATGCCACCAGTCTCTTCAAGTAGGTCTGCGAGGCATCCTACATCATGGCGATCTACAGCACGTTGTACGATCATCCCATTGTAAGAGAAGGTGGATAACATTATCGCCACGTTCGAGATGATGGGATTCGAAGTGGAGAGGCAGATGAGATTCAAGAAACCCTCGTATCGAACCACCTTCCATTTCAAGAATGAGAACGTCATCACAGAAAGGTAGAGACTGGTTGTACTCCAACTCAATCCCAAGAACGTGCACAACTGGAGGAGCGTGGACGTCCGTCACATGTCGCTCTCCACGTCCACCATTGGGTGCTCCTCTCCTGCATCATGACAAATGTATGTGAGTGAAATGACACATTCTCACATGGGAATCACATCCACGTGCCCGAGATGCTTGCATGTCAATTGGGGGAGGCAGCGTCATAGCTATTCTCCAGGATGTGCACCAAGATACAAATCAGCAAGAATTGTTAATGCATATCAAGATAGGAATGAGATGCAACCTCAGATTTCTCAAAGCATATATAATTGCTACTTTGAGCTGAGTTTACAGCATTCACAAGTCCGAACCCTACTCAATCCAAATGCTGTGGTCGTACACCTTCACTGAAGCTGATAATAAATTCTACTAGCTTGAGCCCACCCCTCTTATCCATAAAGTCAAACTCGAGCACGTCCATGGTGTATATTGTACGAGTCTCGGCCAGCTTGAAATATCATTCGTCATTCGGATTGAAATTGCACTCCACCTTCAGGAATTAATGTTATACCCGAGCCGGGGATAATTCCACTTTCCAGGAGTGAAAGTTATCCTCGGGTCGGGGATAATTCCACTTTCAAGAATTAATGTTATCCTCGGCCCGGGGATAACTCCACCTACAGGAATTAATGTTATCTCCGAGCCGGGGATAACTACACTTGAAAACACAAGTTATCTTCGACTCGGGGATAACTCCACTTTTAGACTTTAATGTTATCCTAGGCTCGGGGAGAACTCCACTTTCGAGGAGTGAAAGTTATCCTCGGGCCGGGGATAACTCCACTTTCAGGAATTAATGTTATCCTCGGTCCGGGGATAACTCCACCTTCAGGAATTAACGTTATCTCCGAGCCGGGGATAACTACACTTGAAAACACAAGTTATCCTCGACCCGGGGATAACTCCACTTTTAGACTTTAATGTTATCCTCGGCTCGGGGATAACTCCACTTTCGATGAGTGAAAGTTATCCTCGGGCCGGGGATAACTCCACTTTCTGGAATTAATGTTATCCTTGGCCCGGGGATAACTCCACTTTCAATAAGTGAAGGTTATCCCCGGCCTGGAGATAACTGCATATTAGATCACTAGTTTTCCATGGCCCAGGGATAACTCCTCTTTCAATAATCTAGTCATCCTGTGTTCAAGGTTTATAATACTTCCCATAAATCTTACATTTTAGAAGTTGTATTAAAATAGTAGAAATGTTATGGCTTCACAGTTGATAACTCGAGACTTATAGAAGGGTTTAGGGTTTAGGGCAATATATATCCAAGGAGTAACCTAGGTTTAGGGTGACCTATAATATACACGAATGAGATTTAATTATTACCTCTCGGTTCGGAGTTTAGAGTTTTATGGTGTCATTATCAAAACCCCTACATATTGGAAAATCATAGTGACCTCTCTCATTCAAAGTGGAGAGATGTTGTTCTGACCTAGAGGAAATGGACTTCTGGGAGCCATCTCCTTCTAAATGCAGAAGAGGCACCAAACCCAAAGAGTAGTTTGCTTCTTAAATTAGCTGAATACACGAGTTTCTCAATTCAAAATCCCCGTCTAGAAAACCCCATCAACCACTTCCTTTAAATTTCAATAAGCCATGATGTCCCACGGGAACAGAGGGACCACTGTCAATAGAAGGACCATTGTCGACACTAATGCCAATGTAACAATCCAGAGGTGGTGGGCACTGGTGTAGAGAATGGCACACCTTAGCATCCGCGATAAAATCGTCTCTTCCACTGGAACTCCAGCTCAATCATATGCACCGAGGTAGGGTCCAGGTTGAAGTCTGTCCATGCCTGGACCAACGTGTCTCAATGACCTACACCAAGAAGAAACCATCGAAAGGACTACCTCCTATCAAAATGCTGGGGATGGTGCATAAAACGAAGTTGCCTTCATGATTGGGTGCTGGTAAACCATTCCAGGAAAAGGATCAAGAGAGGTGTTAATATCCATCACAATTTCAATTCAATGCATTCCAAGCCAAGAGAACGGGCATGCTCCAGTTACGAATGAGGAGGAGAGGTACCTGGGTTGAATCTCGATTGGTCGATCACCGCAGCCAAAGCATGAACTATACCCAACATGGTCTATTGTTCGTATACTTAAGCCCCCACGTGTTCAAACAAAGACTCTAAAACATTCACACAAACCATATCCGAAAGGTAGTGATCGATTTTATACCTCAAACCTCGTTTCAAAATATCTGAATCCTCTCAAAATATCTAAACATCCACAGTAATCCTAGGTCGTAGGTCTTACGACCGTTACAAACTGATCACCTCCACCGAAAGCCAAAAAAGAAATTGTAGCCATTAGATAAAGATGGAGTAAAGCATCTTGACCGAGCTATCGTTGTCGGTGCGATACAGAGCGGCCTCAATTGCTCCAAGCTGACATTCCAAGAAAACTCCCAAGAGTTCAACACTATGCCGAAATGCAACCCATTCTTCAGCTCTCGAAAGCAACGCATGATTTGGTACCTTCGGGGCACTGGCCGTTGCTTCTACAAAGTGCTGGGTACTTCTCACAAAACCGCGGTAAGGATGGCGAAGAAGAATATCCCCTCTCTTCCTGACTTCAAAAACATCAACCTCCAAACATGGTCTCAATAAAAATGGTAATTTAGATGATGAAACCGACAAAGAGTTGAAGGATTTTCAAAGTAGGCATAACCTCGTAATGGAGGATGGGTCTTTGCCGTCCACGGGCATGTTTACTAGCAACGAGTTCCACCTCAACACCGAGTGGAATGAATCCAATTCTATGGACACAAACAAGTCAAGTTGTCATCATCAACGAGTTTCTGTCAGGACACTCATAAAGTCACCCAAAGTTTCAATAAGATACACCTCATTTGATTTGTAACACTGCTCTCAAAAGCTATCAGGTTGATGGAAGACCTTGGTGTAGAGTCCTTATCAAGTGTGGGAGAATCGGTCCTAGGGTCCAAGCTCGAGTTGGAACCGGTTTCATCCTCTTCTGAGAAGGAACAGAGAGAGGTCATGAATCTTAGCCGCCTCTTTCCTCCTTTAAGGTGTTCAAAGATCAACAATGAGCTCTTTGGATAGTCAGAAATGAGAAAAGAGGTCCAAACTTATGGTGTCCTTGCCTCACATTACACTTATTTCCTTGCCCTGCCAAACTTATCTATCGAGTCGTGATAAACCAGAGCTAGGTATTGCCGATCAACCTGGCATCGTGGACGCAAGTGCCCAAGGATAGCATTCTCACCTCCCAAAGGCGATGGGCCCATAGATAGTGTAGACATGATCTCGACCACTAAGGCCCAGCTCCAATGTCAGCCACCGAACCACTTCAAGAAGCATGCCGCAAAAAAGGAGCGAATGGAAGCTCCCTCATCTGGTTCATACGAGTTCAATATATCTGGAATCATGTGTAAAAGGTAATTGCATCACTCCGATTGTAATGAAAAACAACGCAAATCATCTTTTTCAAACCTCTTCCGTGATCATTTCCAAGAGGTCTTCCGCTCCCTCCTCATTCTGAGCAACACCTGCATTTCGAACACGCATGCAGACTTAATTTCCATCCCATCGAAAAGGAGATCCAAGTCGTCGATAATGATTGCTCCTACCAACACCAATGTATTCCCGTTGCACCTAGAAGATACAATGTGGTGCGCGTAATCTACAAAGCTCCCTCAATGACAGAATGAAATTTTCGGGGGAGCAACCGAAGATAAGAAACATACTCATGCGTCCCAGTAGGAGCGAAGCTCCCCTATAGCTCCAACCTAGATGACACATAAACAATCACAGATTGGACAGCGTCGTCATATGGACCTCTAAGCACCTGCAAAATCAATCAAATCGTCATTCGGTCAATACTAGTTGTGATCTTATCCATGCCACATTGTTTGCATCAAAGAGATTGCCAAGATAAGAAGCACACCACCGCAATGCTCTACGTCAAGTTGCCAATGTGGGAAAATGCATGTCCCGGATCCACCGCCAAAGGAGTCAAGATGGGCTCCAAGGATGAGCCGAAGTGGAGCCCCAGTTGAACAAACGCAGCCACATATCAAATAACTATCAACTATCAGTGACAAGGGTAGTAACACGCGCAGAGGACATGTCGAGAGAAAGGTACCCGATCCTTCTCATGCGGCCAAAGCTCATCGCAGGCAACTAAATTGATCTCCTTGATTTTGAGAGCTGGCGGAACACCCTCCGTCAAGCAAGCAAT
The DNA here is from genome assembly GCA_963971425.1 of Bryoerythrophyllum caledonicum. Taxonomy (NCBI): domain Eukaryota; kingdom Viridiplantae; phylum Streptophyta; class Bryopsida; order Pottiales; family Pottiaceae; genus Bryoerythrophyllum; species Bryoerythrophyllum caledonicum. The sequence goes on from OZ020522.1 coordinate 26,303,896, forward strand.
CTGCGCGTCCACCATCAACCACACCTCCCCGCAGCCGAAAAAGGACGTACAAGTGTAAGGATCATATCCTCCATCAAGCCATGAGCACACAATGAGCCAACGACGTGGTGCCCGGCAACAGATCCAAGCTACTACTCATGGGTCCAGGCCATGTGCGGCTGCCCGTTGATCAGATTCTCCACACCTGCAGCTTCCTCCCCCTCCAGTGCTCCAATCCACCCACAGAAAAACTCATCCAGATTCCGCGCCAAAATCACGAGAAACCTCAGCCTCTGCCAAATTCAAAACAACGCCAAGATTAATGATATCAAAACCACCGCCTCAATAGGTTCCTCATCCAAAGAAAGACGACCAGCTCAACATCCTAAAACTGGTGCTGGGCTTTAGTTCAAATCAGGAATCTCCAAGGATCACGGTTCCGAGAAAACTTCTCGATGACCACCAAGGGATTTAGGGTTCGATGTGAATGAGCATGCCAGGTGCAAACCTTACGGTCCAGCGCAGTGTGCACCACCCGCCAGTCGAACGTCACCCGGCTGCAAATCAAACAACAGTCCCAAGAGAGTGTCGCGAGGGAAACAAGGAATTCAATATTCACATCCTAGCAACTATAGTGCACCTGGGCTCGTCGTTGTAAATTGAATCTGCAACAACCTGCGTATCAACTCCAATCCCTACAACATGAGCCTCCGGGCCCTCTCGCTCCCGCGGCGGCATGATCACATTCCTCGAGACTGCCGCCTCAACTGGGACCGTGGCACCACCTTGCTTCGACGCTCCTGCCTTCTCTGGCCGTGCAGCGCAAAGAAAAACCCGAGGAGCAAAGAGCAAACTCGAATCCCAACTTGTTCCAAGCGGATGATGCTCACCTACGACCCGGAGGAGTGTTCCATCTCCGTCGTCTTCGTTTCATCCTCTGCCACGAGGAAAGCATAGTTCTCCTCACGGAGCACAATAGCTACATCCGCCCCATTCTCCTGGTTCCCACTAGCCTGGTACACTGGCACATCAGCGCGTCGTCATGGGCCTCAGCTTGCTCCAATCCAAGACTCGGCCCCCCGCTCGCCTCCTGGACTCCGCAACGCCAGCCTACTCAGTGCTCACTGCACTATTGGTTGCGGCCCATTGCCGCCCACACGAGACGGTGGACGTCGTGGGCAGTCCTCTGTCAAATTCTAGGTGACCCACTTGACATAACTGTCTGCCTCATTATGACAATGCCGTTGCCATTTGAAATCTGGGTTTCTCCAACATTCACGCACAAAGACAACAAAAGCTCCTCCAAGTCGACGGAGAATTTTCAAACACTTGAAGATTTGGATAGAACATGCACGAGCCCACGGGTATCTACGAGCCGCCAAGCCTTGATCCGACTGGCAACGTTGGCATGTGGCGGCGTCGCGAAGGGGTTCACGAGCGCCATGGTGCACCGGAAAGCGTGCTGCAAATTGAAGAGCTCGGTACAAATCCTACAGACATGGAGATTCTTGGATCAAGCTCCCGCCGAAGCTGTGTGCGGCACAGATTCCCTCGCAGATTGTCTCGCCATCATGTCATGTGTCTTCGCCATGCCATCTCGCACCTTGCCTCTGGCTCCTGTCATTGTTTTTTCCCATTCGACGTCACCGGAACCACAAACCTGCAATAATACATACGCGAGAGAAGCAGCGGTGACGCATGACATCGGTTGGAATGTACAAATGTTCCATCGAGAGCTGCAAAATGGAAGACATTTTTACCGAGCTCCATGTGTTGGTCACGGAGTACGCCACTTGGTTCACAATCCGAGATGCACGGCGGGTGTCCACGATTAGAAAGGTCGGATGCACCATCGAGTCGTGAACAACAAACAATTTCTTCAGTCTTCCAAAAGTTCAGTCCTTGGGAGGAGTACATGAGCCGCAATAACCGTGTAGGTTGCTAGGGCGCCCACCCCTCCAAGACCCGTCATGGTTGAGAGGCCAAGCTCTACTCTCTTCGGACCATGTTAAGCCATGCAAACCAAGACCGAGTTTCCCACCTCACGCAATGTCCAAACCTTTCTAAGCCATCAAAATTGGTGCAAAAGACATCGTGCGGAGAAAACTCCCGGATGATCATCCCTCACAGTGGACCCAAGGCGGTGAATCAAATCATTTGTTGAGACCATGATAGCACCTCGAAACGCCGCCCTCTGCAAATGATCTAGAGTATTCAAAGTCCCCGCAAATATTCCCGGGTCCACTACCAACCCCTTGTGATGACTAAATAATCCGCTTCCATGATAATCGTATACAGCCACGACGATCTATTCCCCTCTCGTAGCCTGACCTGCTTCGGCAAATTTTGACAAATCGAATGACCGTGCTCACAGTCTCCACAATCAGCACCGTCTGCAAAGAGATGAGAAACAACAACGAGAGTCATTTCCTAAACAATGCAGTGCTTCTGGAATCAAAATAAAATACAATATACAAAAGGATATTTCAAAGACCCCTCATAAAAAGAAACATGCTGCTCTTTCAAACAACGTTCACTGGCCGAACACATCAGCAAGGTGTTGTGGAAGCAGAGCATCCACTATCGGGAAGTGAGAAAATGCACACAATATAGAGAGTGGCACACACAATGTCGAAGGCAAAACGGAAGTCTGCAATCCCTGTTCCCCGCACAACATTCTCCGGTCTCGCAACCGCATCGTAACAGCAACACATCTCCTCAACCCTGTCAAACCTCGGTGTAATTCCACCGCGCGAGGGCGGGTAAGAGCAACGTGAGCTTCCAACCCAATCAGCACGAATGACAAGTCGGGGCCTCGTATCTGTCAAACAATATGGCCGTACGCCAAATCTAAGCAGCTCGCCGAGAGACAGTACCACAAAAATGACCAACGACCGGGGACTCGGTCCTGTAGTTTCGTGCGTTCCGGAGAGGACAAGACCATCGTCCCGAGTTCCAACTCCGTAGGTTCATCCAAGCTCTCCCACTAGAAAGTTCGTGCAACAATCGCGGTCGTCGTCCTCGACAATATCAAAGTACCGTAAACCCCAAACGTTCCCACAGAAACCACCAAGTGCCATTCTTCCCCGCCCTCCTCCATGACCCGACAAGACCAAAACCGTGCACAGGTTCATGCGAGGAGCAGACAATCACAATGGCATTCGGAGCAATAGCAGATAAAACCAGGCTGCATCGCAAAATAAAAAGAGGTGTCAAACGAGCGACGTGATGGCCACAGCCGGATACAAGGCAATAGATTCGCAGCTTACCCGAGAGAACCTCGCCACCATGCACCTTCCGTCGCTTCCCTTCTCGGTTTGCACCGACCGACAGCAACTTCAGTAGCATGGGTGCCAAAATTGGCCCCCCCCCCACACTAGAATCGAACCCGGTTTTCTACTGGCAAAGAAAGAGAGCAATGGATTCTCATCTTCATTCTTGCAAGCTGCGGCATCTTCGTCGCAACCTAATGCATAGCGCCGTGCTCCTCCAACCTCTGCGATCGAAAGTATGCAATAATCAAATTCCCACAAGATTCGGTCCGCGACCCGTGGATGTTAGGATCTGCGTACCTCGGGGAAGTCGCCGAACGCGGGTACGAATCCGGGACGTTGACCGGCACCCACGTCGGACATCACTCAAGATTCGAACCGACCCATCCTCCACCCTCCCACGCTCCTCCTCCACCCTCCCACGCTCCTCCTCCACCCTCCCACGCTCCTCCTTCCCCAGCTCGTTTGCAAGATAAGGTTTGCAGCGTGTGTTCCTAGTTTGCCGTCCCGGTCGTTCGGCCGGTGGAAACAACTCCCGAGTCCAAGCACACCGCGCCGGGCGCCTAATGTCAAGGTTCTGAGCACCCAACCCGTGAAAACTTCGGATCACCGACGCGTTCCTCGATAGCGGAGCGATGGCAGTAAGAACGAATCGTTATGCCCAACCTACACGCTTCTAATCTCCCCTCCTGCTCCCTCCAGTGGATCCCGGGGCGACCGAGAGCACCCTCCATTTTTGGATATCAATCCAGATCCAGGCTCTAGGGTTTAGAAAATGACATGCTCTGTGGTGCAACGAAGTTTACGGAGAAGTCCAGGCGTGGGGTGAAATCCTTGAGTCCAGGGATAACCTCGTGTCTAATCCTCAATCGTCGGTCGGGACCCGTATATACATGCGCATATTCTACTTCATAGCATCATGTACGTCACGTAATATAATTCAGCAATACCCACACCTCCGGGTCGAAGATTCTTCGACTAGCATCCTTCATCTGGAGGTCGTTTCAATCAACGTGAACCTCCTCATGTTCGAATACAACATCTCACCTGTAGAATGTCGTGACCACCAGGGTGCGGATAGGACATCCCCGTGCTGGAAGCCAGGGCATCCTCAATGCATACCCCGTAAATCGACCGTGAATCCGAAAGTGGATGAAGCTCATATACCGAGCCCACAACGAACAAAGAGAAGTATCGAGTGCGGCTCGGCCCCAAACGAGCGCAACGTCCACAGTCGCTCCACGCCCCGAAGAGCCACCCCATCGACGTGGCATCCACCATGCAGCACGGCTCAGGACCAATGCGGAAGTATCCAGGCTGATCCACACAGCCACTTTTTCTCCAGGCCAACGCTTCAGTTCAGCAAATTTTTGGAAAAAAAATCGTCCGTCGATGCCAAGCCAGCCATCTTCAGGCAAAGTGGTGGATCGGCCGAAGCGGCGTTCGTGGAGAACGAGAGCCAGGTGATCAACCGAATCACCGGGATGGATCGATCGGTAAACAATCAGTTTATGAGCCGAACCAATCGGAGAGTTTGAGTGAGGTCGTATTAATCGCAAACGTCGTGGAAGGCATCCCTGGGGTATATGTTACAAAATGCCCCAATGAAGGGAATCCGGAGTGGAGGAGGGGGCCTTTGGTTCCAGAGACTGAGCGGTCAACGCTAGGGCATGCCACCTCCGATGCACGGGCCCCGACGGTGTTTGGAGCAGTGCGTGACTTTCGTGCACCCATTCCCAAAGCGAACGCGGATGTCGACGCAGTAACATTGGACATCGCCCCTTCTCGCAAACGGGCCCCGACAGCGATCGAGGCGGTGCGTGACGTTCGTGCACCCATTCCCAAAGCAAACGCGGATGCCGCCACGGAAGAGGACGCCGTACCACTGGATAGGAATAGTGAGGGGGTGTAACAGTGGGTTGGGAAAGTGAGGGGTGTAACACTGGGTAGGGAAAGTGAGGAGGGCGTAACACTGGGTAGGGAAGTGAGGGGTGTAATACTGTGGAGCCGGATAGGTTGGGGCCTAGGGTCCGGCTGCTGCTCTCGAGGCGGGCGATGACCAGGTTGAGGCGGTCAAATCTGTGGACGTAATTTTGCAACGTACAGCACGAACAATACACGGGGTCCATCATAGCTCACCATATGGCGCAATAATCTACCTCGTATGACAATGTCGCGTACAATACGATTGTCCAACTCACTTGTTCAAACGAGAACGAGGACTATACTCCGTAGAGTATACCGTAATCATCCTACTTGTCTCCATAATTTAAATTCCAGCCTTTGAAAATATAAGATCTCCATGCACTCAATTTATCTTCTCGCTCGTAGTTGTCTCATGCTACTCCAACCTCCATTGCCTATTCCCTCCAAGACATTGGTCAACCGATTGGCCCTAGGTGTTATGTAGTGCGTTCACGACACACACATCTCACCCACACTAGAAGCGAATTTCAGGGAAATATGCACACCATCGCCATAAAATGCGGTCATGGGAAAATGTGGTCAGGGGCTAGGACTCACCCCACCCAGGTTGTTGATTTCCTCCACCCTACAAACCTCGTAGAAGTCCGAGCCATATAAAGAAATCACGATTATGTATGAACAAAGAAATGTCTAGAAAACAACAGGCCATCCATAGACATTGAACAGAAATCAGTTTCAGACATGGCCTCAATTATCATCCTTCACAGAGTAAAAATCAACATGCACTTCCATCATAATCTCACCACCTATTTGCAACACGAATCGCCCCACAAATCCATGAATCGAACTATTCCTATTGGCTCCCGTAACAACCCAACGGTGGTCTCGAAAACACCAGTCCCTACATTTTGAACTGGAAATCGACCGTCGTTGGCAAATAAATACAAGGAAATGAAGCCCATGTACGTGGACCGAACAACTCACTCATGTGCTCTCTCAAACACGTACGCCCAACTGTGACCAATCCAAAAAAACTCCCATGGAAGATCATACACACATCATGACATCAACAAACTCCCACAACAAAATTCAGAAACAGACCGCTGTGTCGAGCATGCATTTGGTGAGAAACAGAACTTCATGGATCAACCAGGAGCAAGGTCCAGACGATGCAGAACAGATGGAAAGCTTTTCCACCGAGGAGCAAAACGATCACGGGGTATTCGCTTTGCGAAGAAAAATGTCAAAACACCCCACAGATGGTCCATGGCTCGGACACCAGCATCGACCAAGATCTACAGACCAAACCTCCAAACCTCCAAACGAAAATCGAGAGGCAGACGACCATCAACCGTTGTCAGAAATCGTAACGACCATCGTGCACATAGCATGTACTAGTGCAGAAAACCACCCCAAACCTCCCCACTCACACCAGCACATAGCCGGCACCGGACACGGAGTTCTCCATGACGAAAAAAAATACGAGAACGCATATTGCAGCCTCCATTCCCTCTCACAAGGAAGAGCCTCCCGATCAAAATTCACAACAGAGAGAAAACCAAGTTCGGCACGATGCTCGGTTCACGCCCACTTTCAGTAAGTGAAGGTTATCCCCGGCCCGGGGAGAACTCCACCTTCGAAGATTAATGTTATCCCCGGCCCGGGGATAACTCCACCTCCAGAAATTAATGTTATCCCTAGCTCGAGGATAACTTCACTTTCAGTAAGTGAAGGTTATCCCCGGGCCGGGGATAACTCCACCTCCAGAAATTAATGTTATCCCCGGGCCGGGGATAAGTCCACCTCCACAAATTAATGATATCCCCGGCCCGGGGATAACTCCACTTCAGTAAGTGAAGGTTATCCCCGGCCCGGGGAGAACTCCACCTTCGGAGATTAATGTTATCCCCGGCCCGGGGATAACTCCACCTCCAGAAATTAATGTTATCCCCAGCTCGAGGATAACTTCACTTTCAGTAAGTGAAGGTTATCTCCGGGCCGGGGATAACTCCACCTCCAGAAATTAATGTTATCCCCGGGCCGGGGATAACTCCACCTCCAGAAATTAATGTTATCCCCAGCTCGGGGATAACTCCACTTTGAGTAAGTGAAGGTTATCCCCGGCGTGGGGATAACTCCACCTTTGGAAATTAATGTTATCCCCAGGCCGGGGATAACTCCACCTCCAGAAATTAATGTTATCCCCGGCTTGGAGATAACTCCACTTTCAGTAAGTGAAGGTTATCCCGGGCCCGGGGATAACTCGACCTTCGGAAATTAATGTTATTTCCGGCTCAGGGATAACTCCACCTCCAGAAAATAATGTTATCTCCGGCTCGGGGATAACTCCACTTTCAGTATGTGAAGGTTATCCCCGGCCCGGGGATAACTCGACCTTCAGAGATTAATGTTATCCCCGGGCCGGGGATAACTCCACCTCCAGAAATTAATGTTATTCCCGGCTCGGGGATAACTCCACTTTCAGTAAGTGAAGGTTATCCCCGGCCCGGGGATAACTCCACCTTCGGAAATCTATGTTATCCCCGGGCCGGGGATAACTCCAGCTCTAGAAATTAATGTTATCCCCGGCTTGGAGATAACTCTACTTTTTTTTTTACACAAGTGAAGAGGTTCTAATTGCCACAAAAGAAGAGGAGACAAGGTGGATCCCCATGAGGGCCGGTGAGGCTGGGCTGAAGCTTAGCCGAGGTTAGTGATCAGCAAGAGTTAGTGGCCTATCACCTCTACCACTGCTAGTATAATGACTAGAGAGAAGTCTCGAGTTCGGTCTCTTGTCAAGCCAGAAGGCAAGAATTTGGTTGCAACACCATTGATTCTTGAAGCGGTCAGCAAAGAGCCCACTCTTCTCCACGGCTTGTTTGCAGTGGTTGAGCGTTTTAACCCAAGCATTTCTGCCATAGTCCACAAGCCCCAACCTGATCTTGGATTGAATCTTCTAGTGCTACCACCTAGTATTGTTGAAAACGGCGTCATTTCTCTCCATCCAAAGATTCCAGATGATGAGGCTCCTCAAAAGAAGCCAGATCTTACCAAGAGGCTCGAATATTTTTTGAATTCTATGACCAAAGATGCCATGCTTCCAGGTCAGGGGAGGCCCCGCGCCTCTGAAGGGCTCGGCGACACTCAGACTTTTGGAGCCAGGGGCTGAGATCGGAGTATGATCTGCCCTCCCATTCAGTTGAAACCTTGGGGCATGACTCTAAAACCTCGGCTAGGACATAAGAGTACCCGAACGCATCTCTCTCGGAGGAAGCATGTTGGCAATGATCGACGCGCCCCACTGCCACGTCAACTTCACAGACTTACAAGTTACAGTCTTAAAACCTGTGCATGATAGACTCGGTCAAGCCAAAGTTACACACCAGACATTGCACGTCCAACGTCTCTTGGCATCTACCCCTCCACATGTTCACCGCCACCACTTTGTGCCACCCAGACCAAAGAAGGTTGGTCTGTGTCTAAACCCGATCAGAATCCTAAACATTCAACCAACGAAGATTATAGGTTTTAGAAAGGATTCCTCTCCATCTATTCACCACCACCAAAGGCACGCAATGCAAGCCACAAAGCAAAAGACGTCCCACGGCAGTGGTAAACTACATAATAGGAACACCAGTGTTCCATTGAAAGCGCATAGGGTCCCAACTCAAGCGGTCAATCCTCCCATAATAAAATTGGATGGACATCTTCTTCGGGCCCCGGAAAACTTTGACTAAGCGCACTCTTCTAAAAAACCCGTTGTGTCTAGTCAACAGGTCCTCACCCCTAGCGTCCCGGGTAGCACCTCCTGCGCATGGTTCCCAAGTAGACACGTGCAGACAGGAAGAGGCCTCACACACCACAAACATATCCGCACTAAGAGCAATCTTGGTCGCCCCCCACCAAATCTATGGTCTACACCACTTGCCAACTTGAAACACAAGATCATGCACTCCATTGTCTGCAGAGTTAAAAGGGATAACTCCACCTTTGGTAAGTGAAGGTTATCTCTGGCCCGGGGATAACTCCACCTCCAGAAAATATTGTTATCCCCAGCTCGGGGATAACTCCACTTTCAGTAAATGAAGGTTATCCCCGGCCCGGGGATAACTCCACCTTCGGAAATTAATGTTGTCCCCGGGCCATGGATAACTCCACCTCTAGATATTAATGTTACCCGCGGCTCCGGGATAACTCCACTTTCAGTAAGTGAAGGTTATCCCCGGCCCGGGGATAACTCCACTTTCTATAAGTGAAGGTTATCCCCGGCCCGGGGATAACTCCACCTCCGGAAATTAATGTCATCCCCGGGCCAGTGATTACTCAATCTTGGGAAATTAATATTTTCCTCGGGCCAGGGATAACTCCACTCTCAGTAAGTGAAGGTCATCCTCGAGCCAGGGATAACTCCACCTTCAAAAATTTGTGTTATTCTCGGGCTGGGGATAACTCATAGTCTAGGAACCACAACTTGGAGATAGTTCTGGGATGAAGGTGTTTTAGTCGAATCCAGAACGATTGAGCTCGTATATTTCATGGAACCACTACAAGCAGCTCTTGTAGAATGGCCTCATTTTACCATGATTTGATCAGATACATTCAAGGCACCTGGACCTACCTTGGTTAGGATGCTCTTCTATGTAACAAGGTAGCTGGCACCCGTGATGTTTGAATGTTGGAACTAGTAGTTGGTCGCAATCCTAGTGTGCACTACTACTATGTGAAGGTCGAAAGACCACAGTGACTTTCGGTGATAGGTTAGATCGGTATTAGTCCAACGATGATTCAACATTGGAGGTCGGGGGTTAAACCTAGAAGTGGCAGCCTCCACGCAGCTGCAAGGAAGACCCCCGGGTGACCCATGTCGCCAATCCATCCCTATCCTTTGCTACACTGTTTGCTGTCGTGCTTTCATATCCTGTCCCTCGGCCGTTAGGCCGAGTAGCCACCTGTGCCCGAAGGGCACCTAGGGTTCATACCAATATTGTCCAAGTGTATCCTATGTTACGATGGGTTCACTCATTTATTCAGGATATAGAGTGAGTATCCCATTAAAAAGATACTTTTTGGGCAATGTCTCTCGTCCCACGTTCATCGACTTCGACAATAGTTTTTAGATCATATGGAGTACCACCCAGCGGTGGTGCGCGAGGCGGCCGGTACCAGGGGTGTCCCGAGCTCGCCGACTTTTCAAACCATCATCCATGCATCGATCCGGGTGCTGCATGTAAGTTTGGTTTTTTTTCCAGGTGTGGGATTGTACTCTTATGCAATGGCTAGCAGTAGACTTGAATCGACCCTAAACCGTTCTCAATAGCCACGGATGGCAGTTCGTATACAAGCGATGAGAACCGAGCTCCGAAGGGAAGTTGTACATTCTTGTACATTGCATGGCAGCACGCCTCCAACCAGAGAGTGGATCTGCAACAGACGATCCGCCTCCCGTTCGCTCCGGTTCGTTGCAGCGGTATCATTGATTCCCCTTAACTGACCGGTGGAGGTGGGGAACGAAGTATGTGACCAGGGTACCGATGGAGCTGCGGTTCCACGGAGAACTGTCGGGCTCAATGGAGCAGTGACCCGAATATTGCCCCACCTCTACGCATTGCACATGTCTTTGCGACCGAAGACAACATGTACATCCCAAAAAATATTGGCACCCATTATTGTACAACAAAGTGAGCCCCCGGCCCGAATCCACCTCGGGTACGATCAACACCAGATGGACGAAAGCACAATGACGATCGTTTGGTCCAGGGCAATGAACGTTTCGAGTCCCAGTCCACAATCTCCAAAAGTATCCAGGTCGCGGGATCTCCAGAAAGCTCCAGCTTCCTTGCCTGCGGTGCCATCTTGGCCCGAGAAGGATGTCATTTCAGGCGGTGGCAGTGACGTCACGATCGTCGACAGTGCTTCAGTTTAGGGTATTTACGAAGTTCGGCAAGCTCTTCACCAGGGTTCTGGTATTTCTTGCAGTTTTCTTCCAAGGAGGAGCACAGAGCTATTCTCGTCAAACTTTTGGTCCTAGTCATGAGGGACTAGAGGTGTTCTCAATCTTATTTGCTCTAGAATTCCTACCGAGGCTCATGAATTGGCTCTGGCTATTCTGCACAGGAGAAGCTCACGCAGATGGACACCGGCCAAGGGGTGTCGATTTCCATGTTTGATCCCTTGACCCTCTAGGCCATGCAACCAAAATCATGGAGCGTATCCTCATCAACACTCCACCACCCAACTGCCACTGTAGGCAACTCACTCGCCAAGCAGGACACTACCATGCACGATTGATGGTTACCGCCCTCCTAGTATGTGAATCTCAATATTGCCAACTCCAGCACCCACCCTGGAGCTGAGAATTGTTGATTTACCCCGAAAGTTTTGGCACAAGACCATCTCCACGCGTATAATGTATGTGCTAGATTTCATTGCCAAAAGATGTATACAAAAAGAGCTATCCAAAAAGCTACCAACATGTGTAACTTTTAGGAACAATTCTGATCATCCTTCTCAGTATTCATCTTCCGGCCTTCGGATATGGTGCATGTATCAAGGTAAGCCCCCCTAGCACCAATGAGATGAGGAATGTGCATACATGGGGAGATGAGATAATTATACTGCCATTAGTGGCATTGCCTCGAAAGTCAAACAAGGCCGATCGGTGTTGGGTACCCTCCATGAGTTGGATATCCATGGCACGTCTTCCCTCTCTTACCCACTCCCACTCATTGGCATTGGATGAAGCAAGGCACCAAATCTTTGTGGTTTAATTCGAGACAATATTCGTCGAGTCTCGTTCCTGATTCCACATCATTCTACATGAATGTTTCTGACAAACAAAGTCATTCGAGTTCCGAATTGGTTCAAGCGATCGCCGATCAGAATTGGGTGCCCCTACCTTGGTGTAGTTCCTCTTGCCCACTTGTAACCAACTCATTTCCAAAATTTTCCATGGGTTGAGGGACCCTTAAACCTCTGAACCTGGAAGAGATCCGGCGAACACCACAACGGCATGACATTGATAACTGGAGGGAGATTGTCCGAGAATATGACGGCCATGGATTTTTCCATGATGATGCTTCATCCTCCACAACTATTGCGTCCCGGCTCGTATCCTAACAATTCCGAGAGTTAAACCCTCAAACGCTGGAGCCTAGCATGACCTTGGAAGAATCCCAATTTCCATTCCACTGTGTACTCCGATTTTTCATCCAATACGATTTTATCACCGTCGCTCTGGGATTGTCTCTAATCATGCACGATCACCTGTTGGCACAATGTTATCTTTGTACGATGTGCCTCTCCACCATGTGTCTCTGCACGATAGTGGATACAATTGCAATATGAGAAATATATGTGTTGTGCATGAGAATTACACGATATAAACAACAAATGCATATAGATTTCATATAAGGTTTGATGACCTATGACCACCACGAACCCCAGAACCAACAAGCTAAAGTGGACCAAAACCACCACAGACCCACCCCATTTCTCAAATTTTAGGAAGTCAGTTTTGATTGGGTGTCAGTTCATGATTGGTTCAAAGCTGCCGGTTTTTAGTCAATGCAAAAGTGGTCATTAGTACAACTTGGTGTGGGAATAGAGAGTTTCGTATGTCGAGGAATGGATCACAGCTTACTATCCACTTTGAAAATTTGTAGCAATTTCAATACGAAGAAATAAATGGTCACAACAATTGCAATATTCATGAAATCCTATTTTGAATTCCCAAAAAATGTCTTACCACGTATACAAACGCTATAAATAGGTCAACAAGCTTAAGTTGGTGGTTATAGGTCATCCAACCTTAGAGAGTTTTGTATGTCGAGGAATGGGTCACGGCTTACTATCCACTTGGAAAATTTGTAGCAATTTCAATATGAAGAAATAAATGGTCACGACAATTGCAATATTCATGAAATCCTATTTTGAATTCCCAAAAAATGTCCTACCTCGTATACAAACGCTATAAATAGGTCAGCAAGCTTAACCCCTAAAGGACCAGAGTCTCCTTTGGGGGGATTTCTGATTTTGGGCAGGTTTGGGGTATTTCGAAAAAAAATCCCTTTTCCCTGAAATTTTCATTCTAGATTGCCTGTGATAAGAGCTTCGTGGACATATTTTTATTTTATTTTTTGGATTTGTGGTTTGAAGGTTAGTACCACTTAAAGCCAAAAGTGGGAACACCGGGCACCTCCAAAAATGTTGACAAAAGTTTCTATTGACATTGAGATTTTTCACACACATAAAGAATATTTACTTCTTTGGAAATTTTCAAAAAACAATCTTGTCTATAGTGTAAAAAGTCATTTTCTTCCAAGTCAAACATTTTCACACGTTGTCGGGCATCGGGGGAGAAAAACTTCTTCTTTTCTACATAAAACCTAGAGATCTTCATATTTTTCACTTTTTATTTTTTCGACAACAATATGTGGTGAAAACCATCTTATCGACTGTTTGGATTATCATTTGAATACATACGTAGTTCACAAAAAAACTAAAACGTGAAAAGGCAGTTTTTTGAACCTCCACTCGTTGCACACTTGTTTTGAATATGCTACACCCTTTTTTTACCTCTAGAAATTGGTGTGTCAGGAAATAACATCATGCTCAAGACAATGGTAAGAGATTTAGACCTTGTACAATGCAAAAATTTGATACAAAGCGAAGTCAAAGTCTGCTGATCTACTCAACGCAGGGAAGAAAATGAACCATGGTTTTGACATTAAACACTAAGATCCATCAATCCGTGCACCGGATTGCAATCAAAATTCTACGGCATGTTCATATAGAAGTCTATTTGAAGATCTTACGGTTGAAACTCCAAAACTCACTTTGAAATGTGGTTTTCATGTCTCTTTTTGGCAGTGGCAGTTTTGGACTGGTTTTAGAGCGAAAGTGGTCGTGGTCCTTCAGGGGTTAAGTTGGTGGTCATGGGTCATCCAACCTCAGAAAGATTGTAACATGGAGTTTTGGATAGCGTCCATGTCGTGATTTATCAACATCGTATACGGTATCAGTTGTGTATAAAATCAAGATGATACCGTACTCTAGAGGTCTCGAAACCATGTCGCGTTCGGATGAAAACCATATACCACCCATCACCGATCGTCTATAATCGTCGAGTCGATGGAGAGCGGCCTATTTGGAAGAGAAGCCGGACTGTAGGGCGTCGGCTTAGGGTTTGGCAGAGGGTCAGTTCGAGTCGACGAGGGTTGCAGCGTGTATCAAATTGGTCCGTGTCTATATCAAGTTGACAAAGGTTGGGGCGTGCATCAAATTGATTTGTGTCTGTATCAAGTCGATTTACCGAAGGATGCAGAGGACATTGTGACGAGATTGTGTGTGCATCCAGCGGATCAAAATTGTTTAGGAACACGAGGCGAGCACCAAACGAGATCAACCTGATGTTCACGATCGTCGCCGCACGGCCAAGGTTGATATGTGGTAATCGTGTCGAGTCGATCATGTTGGAATAGTGATGCAGTAGTTGTTTTAGGGAAATAGAAAGAGGGACGACTGGCATATTCTGCGAGTGATCTTTTTGATTTGAGAACAGATGCGGTTCTATACACAGTTTTGTATGCAAAAGGAGAGATTGTTAGACATGTTGAGGGAACCGTGGATTAACAATATCAAGGGTTGCAGATTGTGTGTGGAAGAAGGAAGACGAGGTGAGCACAATGGCGGAAATATCGAGTCTCCACCACTTCCTTCCGAATCTCAAGCTCCATCGCTGCTCCACCATCGTTTTTCTCCAAGAGCGACATGGCGCTGGTCTCTTGGAGGGTGCTGACCCGCGTCTTCTGCCGACGCGCCTTTTTATAAAGAAATTGCGATATTCCGCCCTCGTTTTCTCAGTCTTGGCGAGGAGAACGGAGCTGAGCATCGTGAGGGGCGAAGAGAGTCCGGGTGCAGCGCCGCTTGCGTACGAGGACGGCAATGCCATTCCCATGAGGACGGCAATGCCATTCCCATGAGGACGCCGACGCCCTCGCCGTTGCTAGGAGCCGCCTCACCGCCTGTGTCTGGAGCGGGAGAGGGAGCGGTGGAAGCTGACGT
Organism: Bryoerythrophyllum caledonicum; assembly: GCA_963971425.1. Lineage (NCBI taxonomy): Eukaryota > Viridiplantae > Streptophyta > Bryopsida > Pottiales > Pottiaceae > Bryoerythrophyllum > Bryoerythrophyllum caledonicum. The sequence continues at coordinate 26,319,135 of OZ020522.1, forward strand.
ACCGGGCGGGGAAGCGGTAGTGGGAGTGGCTGTGGTCGACGAGGAAGAGTCTCCACTCGTGAACCGCAACGCAGGTGCCGCGGTCATGTCTAACAATGTGAGTTTAGCTTTCTCGATTGATTGGTTTTTGGAATTTTCGAAGCTTTCGGATGCGAGGGTTTGGATTTTATGGATTTTGATGTGTGTAGTTGTGGAGCGAGTGAGAGATTCACGATGAAATTTAAGTCCTGTGCTTTATTTCTGATTTTTTGTCCTCTGGTCATGGTAGGAACGTCATGCACGGGAGGCTATGGAGGTCAACCCGTACGATTTAGATGCCCGGAATGCACTTGTTTTAAAGCATTAGAGGGAATGATTTCAAAAATTGAGGTGCTGCATAGATTCTAATTAGTGAAATGATTGAGACACTTACATTACATCGGTGTCGTTGGGGAGCTCTTCAAGCGGGACTGGAGCGAAAAGATTTGGAAATAAAGAAGCTAACAGAGGAACTCGAGTCTACTTTGTGGGAGCACGAGGCCGAGTCATCGATTTATCTTGAAGTTGTTGGCGAGAGGGCTTGTGAATGGAGACAGCCGATCGACAGTTTACCAGGCGATTCCAGCAGAAAGAAGGTGAGAAGATTTTGGAACCATCGTTGGGGCTTCGATGCCCGTTTGCTGAATTTGCTATTCGTAAAATAAAGTTGGGACAGAAATCGAGCTTATCTTCTGAGCCAGAAATCAAGCATGTCCTGTTGGTTGGCACCGTATAAGTCTGGTGTTTTTAGAAACCTGTAGAACTGTCGAGGAATATCAAGCAGTTCTGAATCTTAAGAGGTTAAAGATGGGCTTGAGTTTTTGAAGCAGATTGTCCGGAGGAAAGAGTTGCAGGCTTCTTCTAGCCTTTCTGGTCGAACTCATAAGGACAATTTGGCCTTTGAAGATGCATCACCACATTTACAAGGAGATATAGAGGGTTTGAAGTCTGCTCTGAGGAAGCCCTCCCCACTGAAGGGTTTGTCTTCATTAAGTGATCAGGGTTTGTCTTCTTTAAGCCTAGGGAAAGCAACCGATCCAATATATGTGGTTGTACGACGCAATACTCAATACGCATAGAGGGGTTTATGGTGGATACAGGAGAATCGCCATACCACGCGCTCCAATGCCTTTCCCACGGGCAGAGAGCTTGCCGGGCAGGAGAGGTGGATACTCATTTCCAGGGAGCCCTTGGTGACGAGGGGGGGTTTCGAGGACTCGAGGGGGGTTCAGAGTGGAGACGACAGGGCTGAGTAAGGTGTTGTGTGCGGTGTGGTGTAGATTCTCACCTGTTCTCGCAGATCATGGAAGGGTGCCTGAAGAGACCCAGCCTCGGCTTCTCGGGTTTCAGTTCTCGAAACCCCCAATGCCAGGCCTGCTCTTACTCATTTGAAGCCGAGGTGCATCTCCAATGGCTCCTTTCAACAGCTTCATGCCTGCTCACAACATCCATCTCTAATGGCGGCCTTTCTTTCGACCAGCGGGCAGCGGGGCACAACGACGAATAGAGGATCGATCGAGAGAGAGAACGAGGACAATTGAGGCCTTTGAAAAGTAGATTGTCGCAGCGAGGGCCGGTGAGTCAGTGAGTCAGCGAAGGCTCAGCGAGTCGTCAAGTGCACGCCAATGAAGCGACCGCCATTGCTGGAGCTGCACTGTGCATGATCGGACGGATGTTGCATCTGTCTGTGGTGCGGTGGATTTCATCTTCGTCGGGGTCAGGTTTCTGACGAGAGAGCGTTGCATTGTGAGTCTTGCCCTGGAACGCGGTCACGATTGGCATGAATGCCTCCAATTTAGGCGTGGGATCTGTGGACCTGCGGTTGTGTGGAGTTCAAAGATTGGAGGAGGTGTTGGTGTTCGAGGAATGGGAGGTGGAGAGGGTGACGGGAGGGAGAATTGAGTGGTTAGGGTTTTAGGAGGACGTTGGAAGGTGCGGGAGAGCGGAGCCATGTGGATGGCCGGTGGAGTTGCATGCGAGCTTCTTCTTCTCGCCATCTACGTGGGTCCAGGACGGATTTTTGATCCCTGCAGACGTGAGAATTCAGCTCGATTCGCCATTGTCTGGAGCCGCGCTATTGCGAGATTGGTAGATCAGATTTGGATGGAGCGATTGTCACAGTGGCTGTGAGTTTGCAGTAATTGTCAATATTGTAATGCGGATATATTGGATTCAATTGTGTGGTGAGTTTTTTGAAGAGCGGATTAGTGGAATCATCTGCTGGTATCTTTTAGTTCAGTTAGTGTCGCGATCGCGAGGAGTTGAGGTGATTGAATTGCATGCCGATGTTGTGCCGGCAGCTGAATTACCAGAAGATTCGGCATCAAAATGTGGGTGACGTTGGAATTCATCTTCCACGGTCCTTGAATCGGTGCTCTATCTTTGGGTTTTAAGGATAGGATCTAAGATCTATCCAGTATTTATAGATTGGTTCCTTAAGTTTGCTCAAGGAAACTAGTGAAGAACGGATCTCATTTGCAGTGTACACGCGCAATTCTAGAGATTTGTAGTGGAAGTTCGCAGCAAACGACGAGCAGGTATTCCGTTTTGAGTTGTGTGTTTGTACGATTAGGGAGTGATCATGGTTTATTTTTATAAAGATCGAGGTTGGCTCTTGTGATTAATTATTTTGGTAGTCTGTCTCCGCTGAAAGTTGATTGTGAATGTGCTGCAAGTGGAGCCAGTGCTTCGTAAGAGCCCGTATGTGGACTTCATCGTGCTTAGTCTGGATCAGTCCGTGGCCGTAGTGTTGCCTAGTAGCTGCGAAGCAGGTTGCACTGGAACGGTGGGCCGAGGAGTCTGGTGTCGGTTGCTCGGATTTTGCCGAGTTGTGTTCAAAGCTAGAATCACGCGACGAGGTTCTCGCTTCCTTGACCAAGGTCACTATGAAGCTTGAATGAGTTCAAGTAGAGCATTTCAGAAATGTTGTCGCCGGTCATGTGACTTCACAGTTCACACCAATTCTGCAAGAAACTTATGACCTCACTGTTCACACCTCTGCTACAAGGCACTTCTGATGCTTGTCTTGCATATAGGCTATACTTTCGTCCTTGAAGAATATTTTGTTTCCAGAATCGATTATACAAGGTAACTTGGGGGCATGAGCTGCTTCGTTGAAGCGCGGCTGGCATCTTTCTCGTCTTACTAACATGATGAAGTAGATCTTGGATTCTAATTGAGTGATTTTGGTGGTTCACTTCAGGAGCCTTACAAGCTGGTGGGAGCACCGGTGTTGCAGTCCTTGGAAGAGTACAAAGTAAGGGTGGTGAGCCTGATCGAAGAGTACTTTGCGTCAGGTGATGTTGCCAGTACGGCGACCGACTTGGGGAATCTGGGGTCCCCCAACTACGACCATCATTTTGTGAAGAAACTGATATCGATGGCTATGGATCATCATGACAAGGAGAAGGAGATGGCATCAGTGCTGATTTCCGCGCTTTACGCCGATGTCATAGAACCGGAGCAGCTGGCGAAAGGAACCTTTTGGAGTCCGTGGACGATCTGGTGTTGGATATCCCAAAGGCTGTTGATATTCTGGCGATATTTTTGGCCCGAGCTGTGGTGGACGACATCCTGCCTCCAGCGTTTCTGTCCAAGACGCAGTAGGTGCTCCCGGAGGGTCGTGAGGGACTTGCGGTGATTCAGAAGACTGAGAAGAGCTACCTTTTAGTACCTCACCACGCTGAAGTGATCGAGCGTAAGTGGGGCGGCAGCACACACACCACCGTTGCTGAGGTGCAGGCTGAGATTGTTGCGCTTCTGAAGGAGTATGTCGAAAGCGGCGATAAGGGGGAGGCATGTCGATGCATCCGGGAGTTGAATGTGCCCTTCTTCCATCATGAAGCGCTGAAGAAGGCGCTGGTGTTGGCCATGGAGGAAAGTTCAGCGGTTTAGGGTAAGATATGGTCTCTCCTTGAAGAGAGTGCAGAGGAGGGCCTCATCACGTCCAGTCAGATGTCGAAAGGCTTCTCTAGACTCTCCGATTCTATTCACGACCTTGCACTCGACATTCCACAAGCCAAGGAAAAGATGGAAGCGTTTATTACAAAGTGAGCATAAGTTTTCTTGATCATTATCAGTTTTGGTTGGGATTGTAAAGATTTGGTCTCAGGTTTAGGGTGATGATTGGCCGCAGGGCTGTTGAGGAGGGTTGGGTGAGCGCTCCATTTTCGCGGGCAGCGGTCTCAGAACTCGCGGCCGGCTCTGTGGAGTCGCAGGAGGTTCGTGCTTTCAAGGCAAAGGCTTCAAATATCATTCAAGAGTACTTCCTCTCGGATGACATTGGTGAAGTGATTACAAGCTTGGAGGATCTTGCAGCTCCCGATCACCATGCTGCGTTTTAGAAGAGACTGATTACGCTAGCAATGGACAGGTTCGTTCTTGGAGCATCTCATTATCCGGTGTCAATTTACGTTTCGATTTGATCTCATCACTAAACCCTATGCTGCTTGTCCATTGGCGGGAAGAATCGAGAGAAGGAAATGGCTTCTGTTTTGGTTTCTGAGCTGCACGCCGAGGTGATTCCTCTGGCCAGCATAGCAAGAGCATACACACTGCTTCTTCGGTCTACAGCTGACACACCCTTGGACATCCCAGACGCAGCCGACAAGCTGTCCCTCTTCCTGGCCCGTGCCGTGGTGGACGACATTCTTCCTCCTCTGTACCTGGAAGAGATCAGTGACCAGCTTGCGGAAGGCTCTCTGGGAAGGGAGATCGTGCGCATGGCGTAGTCAGTCCTATCTGCACGACATGCAGGAGAGCGAATCCTGCACTGTTGGGGTGGTGGCGGCACTGGACAACCCTTGGAAGATGCCAGGGAGAAGATCAAGTCCTTGTTGGAGGAGTACGCGGCAGGTGGTGAGCTCGGCGAGGCGTACAGGTGTATCCGCGACCTGGACATGTCATTCTTCCATCACGAGGTTGTCAAGAAGGCTCTCGTGATGGCGATAGAGAAAGACAACGATCGTCTTCTTGCGCTGCTTCTGGAATGCTCCCTAGGTTTAGGGGCTCATCACCACCAGCCAGATGCTAAAAGGGTTCACCCGTGTGATGGACTCGGTTGACGATCTGGCTCTCGATAACCCTAACGCGAAGGACAAAACTGCTCGGTACGTGGAGCAAGCCAAGAACGAGGGCTGGTTGAACCCGACCTTCGGTGACCTGAGCCACTCTCCAACGGTGCGAAGAAGTAGAGCCCGTTCACCCGGATTACTTAACGCTGTGTGCCTGTTCACCCGGATTACTTAACGTTGAGTGCCTGTCCACCCGGACTGTGACCATTTTATCTGGAGCAAGTTCTGGCGGTGGCAAACTGACAAGCACAAAACTATCTGGAGTACAGTAACAATCCAGATCGCCCTCTCAGATGTAGATGAAGGAACTGTTTTTCAGCACTCCCCTTGGATCCTCAGACATGCTTTTGCATTTGCTGGATATTGATTGGCAGGTAGGAAGGGAATGAGCACTAGAAAGTTCCGAGATTCTAACGACGGTTTGGCTTCGTCGCGGTCATGTGCCAAATACTTTTATGACGGTCACACAGATGATCAAATTGATGCCACGTTGGAATAAACCTGCCTACCATGGAAAATTTCCTGAACAGAAGCAGCAGGTAGAGAAGAGAAGTCACCATTACTGAGAGGTGTGGAGGATGCCAAGCTTGGCAAGTCAGTGCTTTAGATCTCTCTCATCTTTCAAGTTCGCCCCAAACGTCGTCAAACCGCATTTGCATGTAACGTTGGGTCTTGTGTATATTGTTTGGATATTAGTGTGGACTTATGATTGATTGTGAATGCACTACAGGTTTAGGTTGTGCTTCGTTGGAGCCCATATGTGGACTTTGTGATGCTTCGCCTCGACTCGGTCCGTGGCCAACATGTTGCTCTAGTAGCTGCGAACAACGGTGCACTGCAACGTTGGGATGAAGAGTCTGGTTTGGGTTGCTCGGATATTGTCGACCTATGCTCATAGCAAGAAGCACGCGTCGAAGTTCTCGGTTCGTTAACACAGGTACGGAGCTTGAACGAGGTAATGTAACGCATCTTAGATATGTTGTCCCCACTCATGCAACTTCACAATTCATACCACCAATATAAAGCGATTCGACCTTTTCTTATACATATCATGATCGTCGGCCCATCAATAGCTCCTGTACGACGGGCAGGGGGCGGTGTGCGTGGAGATGGAGGCGGCGCTAAATGACAAGGACAACATCGTCATGTATGAGCACTTCTTGCATGCTGCACTGGTTTTGAAACAATCGTTTTGTCACTGTTGTGCAGGTTGGTGGCGTGTGGTGGTACGAATGGCAATGTCTTCCAATATCAGGTTAGAGAATGCCTCCTATTTTCCAACTTGGTGTTCGCCAAGACATGTGGGTTCAAATCAGGTTGGCTTGTTGTAAGTCGTGACATGAAGCAAGAAGCGTAATCCATATCATTGATGTCCAATTGCACATCCTGCACGATATGTTTTCTAATCCATCCGAATATCTGCTTCTGCGGCCGCCGTGGGTCTTTCGAGAACATTGTGGATGCACGTCGTGCATCCTTACTGTTCTCCGAGGATTCCCTCCCACGTCAATAAATGTGTCCATGGTCTCCATGGTTATATTTATAGGGCGGGAGGGTCCACGGTGAGACAGGAATGTTGAGCGATGGATTTTGGGAGCTATCTGCAGGATTTTCACACTCTAGCCTCTCGTAGTCCTAGACCACTAGCCTACGTCGCCCCGTAACACTGTCCACATGCCTGTAACACTAGTCTAAAACATTTAGCACCCGCCCATGTATCCCTGCAGCACTGTCCGAAGTCGTGTGACACTGGTCTCAGCCGTTTAGCACCAGCCTGCGTGTCCCTGCAACACCGGCCTACGTTGGCGGGGAACACATCCTGCACGATATGTTTTCTAATCCATCCGAATATCTGCTTCTGCGGCCGCCGTGGGTCTTTCGAGAACATTGTGGATGCACGTCGTGCATCCTTACTGTTCTCCGAGGATTCCCTCCCACGTCAATAAATGTGTCCATGGTCTCCATGGTTATATTTATAGGGCGGGAGGGTCCACGGTGAGACAGGAATGTTGAGCGATGGATTTTGGGAGCTATCTGCAGGATTTTCACACTCTTGCCTCTCGTAGTCCTAGACCACTAGCCTACGTCGCCCCGTAACACTGTCCACATGCCTGTAACACTAGTCTCCATCATCGAGCACCAGCTCGTGTATCCGTGTTGCTCTGTCCATAGTCGTGTGGCACTGGTCTTTGTCGTTTAGCACCAGCCTTCGTGTCACTATAACACTGGCCTACGTTGCGTACAGATACGAGGATATGAGGCAAACATATCCATCTGCCGGACTGATGTCAACTCGGCACAGGCATCGATTTAATAGTCGCACATGACAATCGAATTGATTTGCACTATCGCGAGCACTATCATCACGATGGTTTAGGGTATAACGCAATGACAATGGAAATAAGAGAACACCAAATCGAATTGATGCTCCACCACGTGGACTCCTTCAATCAACTTGATTCCTAACATGCCACGAAGCTGAAAATTTTGAGATTGAAAAATGCAACAGCTGAAACAGCCCCGTACATAGCTCATTGGTGAATACGCCTCCTGCAGTAGTTGCGCACATCGTCGCAGTCTTGTTGCTCTCGTTTCAACTCAATTGCCAGCATCCGGTTGACTTCCTTCTTCACCTGCACGTCCTCACGATACAACATAGTGTTTCCGGCCTCCTGTCGTCTGAGCCACCTGTCCACTGCAGTCTTCTTGGTCGTGAACTCGTACACGAAACATCCTTTGGCACTGTAAACGAAATGTGTCATGGCCATCGCTTTGAATCATCCGCTTCCATCTACTAAGATGATACTTCAACTTGACATCGAGATGGAACTCGGGGTTCCTCCCATCAAATCGATTGACGTCGATGAGGACGTTGAACTCCCGACACATCCTTGCCAAGAAATTGCAAAATATAGCAGCCCGGAAGCACACGGGGTCGGTATGAGCCTCGTGCCGCTCACAAAACGCCCTACATGCCTCCGCACAACTGGATGGTGTATCAAATCGACCTGGGATGAGAGGCCAATTGTATTCCACCGAGTCGATCGTGGCGTCCAGGGACCACCTGAACCTACGTGGGCATGGACAAATGTGAGCGTCCGCGATGACAACAAGAGGTGGTGTTGGTGTCCAGGTCGCATCCACCACCCTCCTGTAAATGTTGGCCCACGAATACTCCTCGCCACGTGAGAGCCCATAATCTTCTAATATCCAGTCGATGGCCCTCCAAGATGGCAACGGTCTGTCGCTGCTCTCATCGAACAGCTCATTAAAATGGCCGAGATACCTTTGCTTCCGATACGAGCCAAGCACATGAGTTCTCACATCCAAAGAGGATGGGGCCTTGAACGAAGCTGGTGGTAGCATCAAAGGAAGTGTAGCATCAAACCCATCCGGGAAGGGAGTCGACTTCTCCAACTCACCCAACATCCACTTCACCTGCTCCCTACCACGGGCCACGCCAAATGTGTAATGGCTATTTGCGAGCTCTCCCCTTTGTGCCACCTGCTCCCGTTCATGCGCCGCAGCCATCGTCAACATCAAAGCTTGCTGATCATCAAGTCGATTGCCAATCTCCTCCAACGAACGTCCATAGGATATTCGCTCCATCTCGTCAAACGCAGTGACCATCTGTTTCCACTTGATGCTATCTACTGGGAACGGTACAATCCTCGGGGCCTTTGAAGGTTAGTCACAGAGGCGTCTTTTGCTCAACTGCTGCTCCAACTCCATGTAGCAGAGCAACGCGCATGCTTCCACATGTCCAATAGGATTGACGATCTTTTGTACTGCCATCAATTCTAGGTCTCCGCGTAAAATCATCTCACAAACCAAGTTCTCTTTCTTGAACCTGGAAGCCTGACGCCACATCTCATCAAACGCATCAGCGTCCAACTTATGTCCCAATTGAAAACCAAGAAGATATAACATCAAGTCCCTCTGGAATTCATACGCTCCGAACAATGAAAATGAGGGACCCGACTGTAGATCCTGTTGCCACATAGCGTCTTGTAACTTTTCAACTCGGCGGTTGGCTTCTTCCACTTGGAGTCACAATTGTCCATTACTCTCTACCAAGGAATTCTTCTCCCTCACCAATTTGGCATCGTCTGCCCGAGCATGGATATCCCTTGCATGTTCCATGCGAATACCATTCAACTCCAGGCAAAATTGGGCCTTGAGGTCATTTATCTCAGCAGCCTTCTCCAACAGCAAAACATTGTTCTTACTTTTATGTGAAGCCACCTCCACCTGAAACCGAAGACGCTCCACTGATTCCTTCGCAAACTTGTCTTCGATTGCCGTTTTCTCATCCCTCAGAAGCTTCAAACAATCGTCCTTCTCCTTGGTCTAAAGCTCGGCCTTCTTCAATTGGCTGCACACCCGCTCAAGCTCCCAGTGGTTTTCAGACATACACTCGTCATAAAGTACCTGGGAGCTATGCACCCTCATCTTCAAATCTGCAATTTCCGCAGCCAGTCTCTCCTTGACCGTCTGCAATTCCATGCTAGCTTCGGCTTCGGGTTGCGTAGGCACCTCCATGTGGAGCGAGTCATCCTCATGGAGCAAAACCTTCCCTCATCCAGGTGGTACATGGTGGATTCTCACGGTAGTGGTCATGGGTGTTTCACATCTCCTCCTTTTGCAACTGGAAGGACCCCCTGGAACTAGATTCCGGGTTGTGGTGGGTACTCGGATTGTTCCTCCCAATGCCGCGGCACTCATTGTCTGTGGATCAACTTGACCTAGAGCCTTGACCATGTTAGATATGTATATCGCAGAATATATCTTCTGTGGCTGGCCACTCACCGGTTTCCGCATTTCCAGCTTGATCTGGGAATGCACTATATTTGCCCAACCGAGCTGCGCTCCCTCCCATGCCATAATCGCAGCGGATAGTCCCTCCTCGGCGAGTTGGCGGATCCCTTTCTCATTGATGAGGATCCTCTCATTGAAAAACGAGAGCCATTCCTTGTAGACGCCCTTGGCCTTCGTCAAATTGAACCCCGCCAGACTGCGAGCCCCACTTTCAAACACCTTGGACTGCAAATTTTTGTCAATGTCTCCTACATCCGCCAGTGTCATGTCACCTACAGGGAGTTTCAGTAGGGCTGCCACTTCATCCGGCCCAAAGTGTACATCGCACCCATCAACTTGAAAGTCGGCGACCTCCCCCTGTTTCGAGTTGGCGAAAAATTCCTGCACAAGTCCGTCGTCTTGATCGTGCAACTCTAGAGACAAAAGATCCCAAACTCCAGCATCAATTAGATTTTGTTTATTGTTAACAAACTGGGTCCTCCAAGCTGGTTTCACCTTCCGCAACACCATCCTCTCCAGGATGAGCTCCTTACATGCCTTCCGATCACGCACCGACCCAACGGTGTTCTTGCGTTTGACCGGCATTGTCACCTACACCTCTGTCTTTCCTTGACAGATTCACGAGCAATTAGTACACAACAACGCCAATATATAACCAAGCAACAACCATGATCGTCAACTGGATATGTGTGTTTGGTAATGTAATGTGCGAGGGTCACAACTTCATAGGTTTAGGAGCAACTATCACAAGGCAACATCGATATAAATTCATACAACAACCAAGATCACCAACTGGATGTGAGTGTTCAGAAATGCAATGCACCAGGGTCACAACTTGATAGATTCCCAGGCGACGATTACACAGCAACGCCGACATAGATTCATGCAACAACCACGATGATCAACTGGACATGCGCGTTGCTCACCTGATAGGGTGTCGTGCTCTCCAACGTACCGAGGTCCCGACGATGCACACCGAAACTCCGATTCAACACTCTCCGCAGCTCTCCCACCATATCCAGTATCCACCCGACAACGAACCAGGAGATGGACTTGAAATAAACCGCAACTGAAATCGACTCGATTGTGCACCCTCCATGTGATCCCGTGGAGAAACTCCAATACCTCCGTTCGGCGCCATTACTCGATGGTGTGTTCCCCGATAGACTTCATATCTCGATGGTCTGTTCCCCAAAAGACCTAACGACTATAAGTTATTGGCCTACTCTTGATCGCTCACCTAAAATCCTATTGGCCTACCCCACACCGTCAGTTGTAGAAGTCTCTTACCGAGAGAAGGTATCAAATTCATGTCTAATTGTATAATCCACAATAAAAATAAATGCTTATTGTAGTACCCAATCAAAGCACGCCTTGGGCGAATTGACCCCCTCATTGGTACTTACACGAGGTGGTCCCCATCTTTATTTCATGTGGTCATTTTTCTGGCCCTCTTCTTTCGTCGGGGGTCCAAAGGCTTTTCTTTTTTAAAGAAAAAGTTTAACAATTCTGGGGCCCACGGCTATTGTGTACACCACAGGATCCTGCCTTGCTATAAATAGGTTCCCATCCCCAATAAATAGGGGCCAGGTTTGGCCCCACCACCTCATGGCCCCCTCGTGTAATTGCCAACGAGGGGGGTCAATTTGCCCTCGGCATAAAGTACGACGTTCCCAAGTCCCTTTAGGTATTTAGGCCCATCGCCTAGGTTTTGATCGAGGGCCACTTCGCACCAAATCCAAGGTCGAGGGTCCATTGGTTTCCACCAACGACTCTGCTTGAATGGCCAAAGTCCAACCCCTTGGCCTTCACACCAAAGGTCAAAGGCCAAAGGTGGTCGCCCTCCATGTGCCTACATGGCAACACATTTAGAGAGTTTTGGAGCCAAAACGGTGGCCTCTCATCTACAAACTTGGGTCATTGTCCTTATCCAACCAAAACCTCCTTCGAGAGTCCACCAACCTCCTTTGATTCATAATATTTAATCACTTCTTTTAGCCTATAAGTTTGGACTCTCGCCATTGTTTATGTTGAAATCCCAATGGATGGACTCACGACTCGGCCCTAGGTAAAAAGGGGCTGTAAGGGCTATGTTCATCAGCATGGAATGTTTATCCCTACACTTAATTTTACATCTACTGTAGTGCTATGGATACTATGCTGGCCCTAGTACACTATTTGTGAACAAGCCGACAAATAGTGTAAGCCAACAATGACATCAATGTACCCCCCAATCCAGTAGTGTGAGCCACAAACGTCATTCACGTTGCCCCCAATCAACAGTCCACCGGCCACCTACATTATCCGAACCCCTTTATTCTCTCGATAATTTTACACCAGATGCCCTACACAATTGCTGATTCTATTGCAATGAGCAAAAATGAGCTTGAAATGTTCGAGGCCAAAAATCCAAACGGGTAATGGAAAGATACACCTCACATCTTGTAGTAGGCAAAGTCAAAATCAAAAGGATGAAAATCTCCAACTTTCGTGTGGACAACAACTTTTGTGATTGGAACCCAATACTTACTGTGGCAATATGAATTCCCATACTACGCGGAGACAATAATCATTTTGAAGACATTTTGGCGACAATACTCCACCACGACCAAGCAAAGTCTTCAGCCTTCGTACCGAATCGAACACTCTCGCAATATGGTGTGCAGAAAGAAAATATGTTACACGCTTATGGTTACATTGCAAAAGTGCCTACCCTTGCAATCTTTGCTCGAGGTACTACAAAAGAACTACAGCAGCACATTGCGATGAGCCGTGATTTTTCTAGATAAGTTGTGTTGTCCAAGTTTTTGATGCCAAGCGATGTCAAAGTCTGTTGATCCACTCAATGCGGGGATGATGAAGAACCTTTTTTCCTATTTCAAACGTGGTGATCATTCGATCCATGCAATCAAAGATGACGAAACTCAACTGTATACATGCATTGCAATCATTGCAATTGAACCACCTATTGATTTGTGACTCTCCTGAAATCAATGTACTCTATCATCTTATCTCTTCATACCAGTTGCACATGGGCTTTGAAATCTCGGTTGAGTACTGCAAATTTTGACAATCATACGAGTTTTATCATTGTGCCGTAGGGATGGAAATATGGTTATAAGGTCAACCAGGACTTTTGTCAACGAGTGAGATCTTGGTCGGTGTCTGTCGCACCTAGAAAAACATCGTCCATGACATCTTCATATGCCATGCAATGCTTTCATGAATGTTGTGGTCAAGGTACTCGAGATAGATGTTCATCGAAGGGTCATCCGCAAATTAGAAACCCTAAACCTTGGAGAAGGAAGGAACCGAGATTGTACGAAAATGTGTTTCGTATGATTGTGAAACTCACAAAGATCCAAGAATGTACAAAATATGTTTCATGTGCTAACAGATGACATCACCAGGGTCCAACCAGGTTTACGGTATTCACATGTCGAGTCACCTTGGTTTCGAGATGCCACCCGGGCAGCCCTAGGTGGAGTTCGTGCCTAGGGTTATGCCATTGCACTCCAAGGATTACAAGTGAGGGGGGTGCCTAGCCCCAGAGAGGGGCATGGGCGTTTTCGCATGTCCCTCGATCCACCAGGTCTACCCAGCGAGGGCAGTGTTTGTCGCCTGGGCTACGACCCAACAGGTATGCACGATCAAGGGCACGTGGATGCGACGTCGATGGGTTTAGCAAATGCCGGGTCGATCCTATAGCCTTAAGATGGGTCGCGACGGCCGCAACCGACGGTGTAGCGTGTCAAATCTTCGGGTTCGACTCTCGGTTGAGCAAGTGGCCCAATAACCCACGGCCATGCTAGAAATGGTGGCCGCCAGAGAGAGTCCCGGCAGACGGAGAGACGGTCTAGAGTACGTCTATGTTGTAGAAAGTTGGTACCCAGGTGAGGTCAAACTCTGTCGATCCACTTGACGTGGGGAAGAAAATGATTTGTTTTCTCCATGTCAAAGTTAGGACTGGTATGTCGCGAGCACGTTGCCGAAAAGGGATTTTTTCATCCGGGGGTTGGATGTGTGAAAAACAAGCACATATGCATTCCACGTCGAGTGCACTGAAAACCGCGGTTCAGGGTGATCTTTGGTATCGGATCGTAGTTATCCTCCGGGGATCCATAACAATGGAGAGTGTGGCAAAATTCTGGAATAACTCGAGTCGGGAAAATTGCCCCGGTAATGCTAGCGTGGTGCCCAAGCGACACCCATGTGATGCCCTTGGGAGATACTCATGTGATGCCCTTGGGAGATACTCATGTGATGCCCTTGGGACATCCATCATGTCCGAATGTCTACAGTGGCGGCTGCGTGCCGGCTTTGGTTGGTTGCATGGAGCACACCATTTTCTTGGAGACCGTGGATGGATGGCGGCATGTTTTCCGTAGGTTTAGATTCTTTCAAAGATCATAATTGAATGCCATTTGGGAAACCTGTCCTTGCAGCCTGCCCACTCGGCCCAGGCAGCCTCAACCGACCGCCAATTAGACCAAACGGGTGTGGGCCGTTCGTCGCGTGAGCCTGGGCGTAGACAATCGAATTTTGTAAGAACGTGCGATGGAATGTGGGTGGGTGGAGTCCCGGGCCCTCCGAGCGATGCGTGTCTGCCAGCAGATGGAGCCCAGATCTTGTACCCAGGTTAGTCGGTGATCCAAGTGCTTGCCTCAGGAGTCAGAACTACGATCGTCGACGTCGATCACCCCCGAGGAGAGTCCGGTGCCAGGATGTAAGCGGTGGCGGTGGACGTGATCCGGTGCAGTGCGTTGGAGTTGGTGGACAGGGGAATCGATACCTGGCCGTTTCTTTCCGCGACCACCGCCAGGTTTGGTTTCTTCCGTGAAGTTTGAACATCCCAATTGTCGTATCCTGGTCTACTTTCCTTCTAGAATCATGCGGAGTGCACCTCCACTCTTCTCAACTCCAATGTCGACGGCATCCAACGTATGGATGGGACCATTCACTTTTGGTATGGGGTCCCAGAGTGGCGAGCGTAGTTGCGCCTCCATGTTCCCTGATCCCATGAACCCTTGCCTGGTGTTACATGTTCAGCATCGATCATGGGTTTATAACTCGATGGCCGTCTCTCACCTGTTCAGGATTCACAATGACGGAGTTTGGATGCGAGGAATGCAACTGCCGGCCGTTCAGCAGCAGGGATGGACTACGCAAACATAAACGAGTCCACGTCAAGAAGTGCATCGTGAAGCTGCCCATAGACGGTCCCCTGCGTCATCGCGAGGTTGTCCTGGAGAAGGATAGCACAGGGTGGTTTACATGTTGCCGGTGCTCGGCCGGCAAGACCCGATGGGTTCATTCAATCAAGAGGCATTGTTTGGCTTGCAAGGAAGGGGGTCAAGTAGCATCGGATGCTCCAGCGTCCACTCCAACGATCCAATCGCCCTTCGAGGGGGAGGGAGTTGCACATACGTGCGTCGTGGGGGAGGGTGTGGATCCATACATCATGGGGGGGTTGGGATACATCGTCAACGAGTTCCTCCATGTAGCCATATGTGGGACATGCCAGTGCATAGTGGCCACACAGAGCATTGCCCAACATTCTCGGAGGGTCCATCACCGCGTGGTAGACGAGGAGCGACTCAGGCTGGACATTGATCATTTCCATCTTGTCGAAGGGATGGCCTCTCTGAGCAATTACATGAGCGACTCCATCGGCCTGAGGGATCCCGTGGCCGGGCTCCCCGTGGCAAATGGATTTGTGTGCAATGTTTGCAACACGTTTTATTGCGGAAAGAGGTCGACCATCAAGCAACACGTCCGCAAAGAGCACCATGGAAAGGATTGTTATGAGAGTTGCTTGGTGCAACGGCTCTGTGGATTGCCTGGGTATAATAGTTGGTTCGGCGTGAACCATGGTATTGTGGAGGCAGACAACACTCTTCTCCTGGATATCATTCGAAGCGACGCAAGAGGACGGGTGGAGGGAGGACCCGTGGACTTCGTGGACAAGGACCCCAGGCATGTGCCCTTGTTCATAAAACGGCTCAACTGGGACACATTCATACGGGGCATGGGCGTGGATGTCAAAATCGTGGCACCTCTACTGTCACCCCCTGGAGCGGGGGATGCTCAGTTTCTCCCGGACAGACTTCGAGAGGTCTGTCAGTCGTTGATGTTAGACTTCCTGGACATCGCCGGTTCGGCCGAGGTTTTGTTGCGGAGGAAGGTGAAGTCCACAAAGGCCATCGACACCTCCAGCCACCCATTCAGCCGATTGGAGCAATCGAGTGAAGAGTATGTGGCATCGTTGGTACACCTCATCGTCATACTCTTGAGATCCGCCAATAGTGAACTAGGGGACGATGATGGATACGATCCGGTCCTTCCTCGATTGGTCCCACTGGATGACACCCTACGACGGAGTCTATGGGATCTGAGGACCAGCCTACGAGGAGAAGGTGGAGACAGTGGCTGGGCCAATGAAGGGATCAACGAGTCAAAGTCAATCTGCATGCGGATCCTGGAGGACCTCTTCTTTGTTCTGCGGCCATCCCATCTCATGCCAGAGACATCCCTGCTGGTTTACAGATTCGTGGTCTTCAAGGTGTTGGTGCCACATCGTGTCACATCCCCCGACGACGTGACCCACCGCATCTCAATCATGATGTATTGGTGTCGCTGCCTTGTCCTCTACAAGATTGTCCACGCCCTCGAATCCGCGGCGGTGGACTTCCATGGAGCCACTACGGAGGAGAGATTCCTGATGTACGTTCGAGAGGACTTCCGCACACCCTTCTGCTCAATACTACAGGCCAAACGACTAATCTCCAAGGTCTCGGGCAATGAAAATCCCCTCCCAAAGGTCGTGTGGTCTGGAGATGCACAGCTGGTGGATGGGATTGCTATCAACATTGAGAGCATATCCACCATGATCAAGAGTACTATTGGTGAGCTGTACACGGGCCTGAAGAATGACCTGCTCCTCGGTATGCCAGCATACGATTCCAACAGGGGGTCCCTCCTGAGGAGCAGACTTGGAGGAGGGTTGGAGGACAATCTATCAAACAGAAGGGCCGGGTACTGCTTTGTATCCCACAAAGGAAATCATTGTTCGGACTACGTCTCCGAACTCGTCACCCACATTGCACGAGATCCCGACCTGCGCCGCCAATTCGTGGAGCGTGTCGAACACGGGACCAGAGTCGTTTGGGACCAGGGTGCGTTGAGCAAGTGGATGCGCAAGGTGGGGAAGTGGTTGGAAAAACTCCTCTCCGTCGTGCACCTCCTTGCTGGGCAGCCCGGGCAAGGAGTGGAGGTCCTCACCGCTCTCATCCGGAACACACACACCGAACTTCGCAGTGTGTATTTCGTGGGCGGCCTCGTGATGCTCGTCTCTTTCTATGGAAAATCGGACAACGGCCGAGGGTCGCAGCGGCCCATTGCCCGGTTTCTGTGTAAGGATACCTCATTCCTGCTCGTCAGTTACCTCACGTACGTGCGAGACATGGAGGTCGTTGCATCGAAGGCCTTGTACGGGGAGGACGAGATGTGCTTGTATAATCACATATTGCCCATGAAGGAGGGATGCGAAATGAAGAGTCGGGACCTATCGGAGGGTATCTCGGAGATGTTCCTCAAACACCTCAAGGTCCCGCGCACCCTGAGCGATTGGAGGCACATGGCCATCGCATGGATGGGCAGATATCTAAAGTACACCGATGCTTCGAAGCTGGGGCGCAATGGACCCTTGGATAGTCAGGCAGGGCACTCGCAGAGAGTTGCAAGCATGGTCTACGGTCGGTCCAATTTCGACCATCCAAGCATCGGACGCGACGAGTTCCAGCTGTTCCGACTAGTATCCGTCGAGTGGCACAAGCTCCTGGGGCTCCACACCGACGATCAGGACGGGTCGGTGGCCAACGAGTCCGGGTGGGAGCGACGGCCGACCCAGCACGATGACGTCGGCCGGGGCAGTGCGGGCCCGCATACATCCAATGTCCACCACCATCACCAACACCGTCACGAGGTCGTGGTAATCCATCCGGTCGGGAATATCGGTACAGGGATCCCATCCATGGTTTGTACCGAGACCATGGTGCATGGCCTCTTTGCTCTGGGGCATGGAGGGTTCAAGAGCCCGCATCAGGCCAGCGCCATGCGCCAGACCCTGGCCCGTGAAGGAGACGTATTGGCTGTCCTACCCACCGGCGGGGGGAAGACTCTCCTCTTCCTCCTACCCGCTCTCCTCGAGAGGGGCCGTCTCACCACGGTTGTTATATGCCCCTTCGTGGCACTCAGGGAGGACATGCTGCGTCGCCTAGAGGCCAACGGCGTGTCGGTGGAGGTGTACAGGCCCAACCTCGCTCCTCCCACGAGCGGAGTCGACATTCTATTGGTCTCCGTGGAACACTGTGTGGCCGAACCTCTCCAGCGCCATATCGGATATCTGAACGAAGGAGGCCGATTGGCAAGGATCGTCGTCGATGAATGCCACGTGGGGATTACGTCGAGTCCCTGGAGACCGGCCGCCGCCAACTTGGCGTTCGTCCGAAAAGTGCGCACTCCACTGGTCCTGCTGTCGGCGACGGTACCCCCCAGCATGGAAGGTCGTCTCACGGAGTTCTTCAACTCCCATCCTTCCATCGTTCGAAGTCAAACGAGTCGGTCAAACATAGCCTACGAGGTGAGGAAGGTTGACTGCACCTTGAATGAGGCCCTGGTCAGGGTTCTGCTGGAAAGGGGGAGCGTTCCAAAGTCCATCGTCTTCCTCAGGGGGAGGGACCAGACCGGGGCCCTAGTGGCAATCCTACTCTCTCTAGGCATCGCCGCTGTCAACTACCATGGACATATGGATGCACCGTCCAGGAATTCGGCGCAGAAGTCGTGGATGACCGGAGCTGCAACGGTCATCGTGGCCACGGGGGCCTTCGGAACGGGAATAGATCTAGACGCCGTGCGCCTCGTCGTTCACGTGGACGAGCCGTATTCAATGATCGACCTGGCACAGGAGAGCGGCCGGGGTGGCCGGGACGGATCGCCCACCAGGCATATCATCCTCCTGCGAGGCACGTGGCAACCTCGGGAAGACACCTCCGCCGAACTCAAGGAATTCACGAGCGGGTCGAGATGCAGGCGCTCCGTGCTCCAAGAATACGTCGACGGTTCCGGGATGGATTGTTTTTCCTGCAGCTCGGCTCTATGCGACGTGTGTCGGGGGTTGGCCAACCACGCCCGGTGTCTGGCATCCAGCGGTGCCATGGGATTGGGTGCTTCGAGGGCCCGCGCGATCCCGGACGACGTTGACGTGCTCGCCGGGGTGGACGGAGGCGCGTCGGCCATGCCCAACGGTACGCCTTCGAAACGGATCTGCGTGGCAGGTGCCCTGGCCTCTAGGTCGGCGGATGGAGCAAGGGAGGTCATGCAAGCCAGAGGATGGCTCTGCTGGGGTTCTCTCGGTACCTGGAGAGTGTGAGAGGCAAGTGCATCGTCTGTGCTGTCAGCGAAGGACACCAGTGTGGCCACGACGTGTCACAGTGTCCACGTCTCGGCCCCCATTGTTACAGGTGCTTGGCAGCGGAACATGGATCCGCCGACTGCAGGAATCGATCACTGTGGAGGAACGGCCAGTGCTTCGGTTGCGGACTGCCCAAGGCACTCGGAGAACAGATTGTCCACCCCGAGAAGTTCGGGACGCAGTGTGGGTCCATGGGCTACGACAAGGTCGCGCCGGCCTGTTGGTTCTTTCGGAGGAATCCACACCGGTTCAGGGGTGCGTTGGAAGGGTGTGCGTGCCCCCCCGGCGTGGATGATCGCCAATTTGCAGAGTGGTTGGCCGGCACGTGCCCGGGCTACGTATCGAATGCCATTCACTTGGTCGTCTGCCATGTGAATACCCTGACATGATCGTGTGGAGGGTGCCGGGCCCATCCAATCGTCGTTGCAAGATGACCGGGCTGCTACGCCCCGCACCATGGACAGCATCCTGTTGCGTCGGATATCTCGATCCCCTCCGTGCAAGGGGCACCCATGTGGCAGGTCGACCGGTCCATTGGGCTCAGAGCGGAGGGTCCTCTCATGGCCAATGGTCCTCCCATCAGGGGCTCCTAGTTTTTCTCGTGCTGCTTCCTGTCATTGAAATTTCTAGTCCATCTCCATGGCCATCCTCCGACTTGCAATCTTCAACCCATTCCTTCGATCGTTTAGAATCCGGGGTGCAACGGTTCAGGGAAGGGTTGCTTGTCAATTGGGGTGTGCAATTTATCCACTCACCGGGCTTGTGAGGGGTTTAGGGCGGAATATATCCCATCCCGGACCGCCGACTCTTACTAGGAGGCCGGGCAGTGCAACGCGAGTTAATAGATGAGACAAACGTGGGTACGAACCCAAAAAAGAAAGGGGGGGAATTTAAAATTGGATTCTACCCCGTGCTTCCATGCAACTATGCGATGCCCTACCCTCTCCGCTCTCGGTCGGTGCAGGGTTTAGGGAGCCAGGCGAACCTCCCTCTCAGACCATGACCTTTTGACGATCTCGGACGCGATAGATTCCAGGATGCATGTCGGCGATCTCCGACCCCCGAGCACACCCGTGGAACAGGTTTCCCCCTGACCAGCGGGCCATGTCGCCCGCCCTATGGATCGGGGCGCATACTGTTCGAAATCTCCCAACTGCACACTCGTTGGATTGGGACGATTCGCGATCCCATCCGCCATCACACGTCCACGTTGCGTAGTTTCGGTATCCCCGGAGGTTGGAACCATTCGTGGAAACTAGAGGTCGACGTGTAGGCAAGCGCCCCAGGCTATGACTAGCCCCGGGTCCACGGTTTGCGAAACGGAGCCCGTGCCAACTTCGCGAATATCACCGCCCAGGCATCTCAGTGCTCCTCCGATGTCGTATCGTTGGTGTATATTGCATGGGGATCCACTGCACGCAACGGCGATGGTTTCATGTACAAGTGTTCGGAACTTACATCCTTGACGAACCGGTGATTCGTGATCATAGGCGCGAGAAGCCATCGTCGATTATAGGAATTTTCAAAATATAAGGGAGATTTTGTCTCGGCTGCCCGTGCATGCCGTTGTCAGGGGGCTCTGAAGTGTCCTATGGATCGTGGATGGCCTATTAAAACTGGTAATTGTGGAGGATACCGGGACGGGCGGGGTTAAGGAATCAAAGTGGCATCGTCCCGGCCGGTGACCCGTGGTAATATCTCGATCCATGCACATCACGGCGCGACCTCGGGCTCACGGTTTCATCCACCTTCCAGATGGGGGTGTTGCCTTAACACTCCGGGGTCAAGCAAGGCCTAGGGCAGTCGGTTTCGCACTCGCAGTGATAGGGTCCATCCTCGTGGGGTTAATTGCCCACCGCCATTGCAAGGCTGTCCGCCTATCGAGGTCTCGGAGGGGCTTCCCCATATGATGGCGGGAGTGTACTATGCCCCCGCCAGCATCCAAGCAACCTCGAATGTATTCCTCCAGCGCCCTCCTCTTGGTCTCATCCTCGTGCCATGTCCCACGGAGTTATGCCTCGTTGCACATCCACCTCCGAGTGCTCTACTCCATGCAACATGTCCCAGGGTCACGGAGAATATCGATGCCTCCATTGCATCTCCGAATGGTTTGCATGAACCCGCCGCCATCGACCGGGTGAGTGACCGGCCGCTCCAACTTTGAATGCTTCGCTCCTATGACAAATCGTGTCGATGCTTGGAAGTGTGGCAGGAGTCCGATCGCATTCGTCGTTGGTCACACCGGATTGGCGTGGCACGGCGCAGCGCACGTGAATGCCTGGTCCGTGGATCGCCACCGTGAAGATCCCTGCATGCCCGAGACCTCGGTCGAGGCAATCTCCAGGGGGGCTCTTGCTTGCGGCAAGGTGTTTGCAAGTCGTATGATGCATCGTTGCAATGCTGTAGCCGTCGTCAGGATGATGTACTTTCCGGTCGTCATCGAGTGTGAAATAATCGTTTTTTCCACCGTCGAGTCGTCGAGCCGTTGCAGATTTGGGACTTCCCAGGGCATTGTGCACAAGCGGGGGAGTATCGGATCCGAGGCGAATATCGAGGATGTGCCCATGGCGATCCAGATTTCCCCTCATCAACGTTGAGCTTCCTCGCGGCGTGGAAGCGGTGGCTGGGCGATCTGTTTGGGGACCATCCATCTCGGAGGACCGCAAGAGAGGCCTCTGACCAGCCGGGTTGCACCAGGTACACCCACTGATCGGAGGATCTTCCCTTGATCGACGACCAGTATCAACCCGAGTGGGTGCCGGTCGTACAGCGTGGCGATCACCTCCGCGTGCTCGAGGCGATCGTGCGAACGACCCCGCTAAACCGCCGGCATGGCCGAGGCCCGAGATGGTACAGCCCAGCTCGCTCCAGCCACGGAGGCGTTTGTCAACCCCCTCCATCCCGAGCCGTTCGCCGATGGCGAGACGGTGGGAAGATGGGGGGACCTCTCACAGTTCAAGGGCTGCGTGGAAGAATGGAGCTTCGGGATTCCGGGGTCTGGAAAATACGTGTACCTGTCGTGTCGCGGGGCGGACGACGGTGGCTTCCTCCCACTGAACGGCTACGAGAAGGTCGCAGCGCTCGAGCTCCTCCACGGGGAGCACATCGTCATCACCCTTCGCGCCGTGGATTCCGAGGGACGTGAGATGCACTTCGTCCACTCCGTCGTCGTAGGGATGGGCAGTGGCGGGGTGCGGTTCAACGTGCCCAGCCTCCTCAACTCTCTCCACGGGACCCCGATGGAGTGCCTCTTGCCCACGCTCGAGCCAGCGTGCATGCCTCGGAGCGATACGGATCCGGGGGATGTCTATACGAGGGTCAGCCAAGTCTTCCGGGCGCTGGATGGATGTGCGACGCATAATGCGCTCACCCTGTCCAGCCCCGGCGGTGGGGCTCCGGCCTCGGTACGCTGCAACGTCGTGGATGCACCCCTCCCAGGCACCGGGGCAGGTGCGGTGGATGTGGATGGCGACCCGCCCAGTGGAGCGAGCCCGTGGCCCCGGATGCGTGCCGGGATATCGTCTCCGGGTGCGAGGCCCCATAGGAAACGGAAATCCATTGGGACGGCCGCGGAGAGTTCGGGGTCCGAGCCGACGCACGGCCGTGGATCGAAGGGGAGGGTGGTTGCGCGTCACCTGGGATTCCATGGGGACCCCGAGGTGTCCAGGGGACCCGAGGGGGATTGTCTTCTCCCCTCCAAGAGGACCCCCGGCGTTGACAACTTCGCCGGGTGCACGATCGCCAAGGAGGGGTACTTGGTCCGCAAGCCCGAAGACAACATCGTGGAGGGCGCCTTGGCCAAGTTGCTCCAGATGGGGGACATCGATCGGCGACAGAGGGTGTGTTCGACCCCCGTGGATTCCATGGGGGAGTTGCTCAGAGGGATGCCGACGTCCCGGGACGAAATCAAGGACAATGAGTCCATGATCGTCTGCGGCCAGCACAGTATCGCGGCGCCGGAGAACCTCCAGCTGGCACGAGGTCGTGGGAGACAACGCCGCGAGGAGCTCACTGGGCGGGACGCTTGCACGGTGTGGTCACCGGATCCCTCACGACTCAACGACGTCTCGAAGTTCATCAACTCCACCAACCATCCAAACCACGCCCGGCCCACGTGGGCAACCCAACTCATGAGTGCAAGAAATGTCTGGGTTGCCAATGGACGTCCGACCAACAAGGCACCGGGCTCGCAGAGGCCGGCGAAACGAGGCGATCTGACCCTGAGAAGTACAGTGTAAGGTTCCGAACCCCGAAAGTCGTATGGTTCGGAGGCGTGGTTGTTTTCGAGGGTCCAATGGTCGTAGGGGTCAGAGGTTTCGAAATTCTACAGCCCCCGGTCTGGGGTCACCCATCCACCACCCGGGAACACCGGCTCGTATACGTCGGGGTCGAACCCCGTCGTGTGGACGATCCTCCCCGTAGACGTCACAGGCAAAACTTCACGTGGGATCCTCATTTGCATGTGCCATGTTCATCGCAAGTTTTTTTGGAAGTCGTGGTGGGCCGTTTCGAGGACATCGGCCCCGGGGAGGGTGGCGCCAAGGTGAAGTGCGCCTCCGACCTGAATGGCGAGGTACGAGTCATCACTCTTGCCGACGAGCACTTCGGTCTCTGGAGGGAGTTCTTGGACAGGCACCACGAGGGCTCCCTGATCAACCCCGACACCCTAGAACCATACAACAGGGCGAGGAATTTCAGGCCCGGCCACCAATCCCGGCTAACGAGGGAGTTCTTCAGGGGATTCGGCCGTCTGACCGACAACGATCTCAAGGTCTATGCCCAGCACCTCCTGGGCACCACCCCGGGCCGTGGCCTGCCTTATCCAAAATGCACCGTGCGCAGGCCGGGCCGAGTTCGGGCCTTCGCAATGGGGGGGCAAGATTGGGTCGAGCGGAGAAAACGGAAGTACGTCGTATTAGAAGAGTTCGTGGACATCGACCCCGGCCTGGGGTTCGTTCGGGGCGACGGTTCCATCGACGAAGGAGCCTGGAGAGGGTGGAAATGTGGGCACACGTTCTCGGCCGCATCTTGGAACATGCTACTCAATCGTCCCTCGAATGGTTATTACAGCAGGCGCCTGACCAACGAGTGGAAGCTGAAGAGGGCTGCGGGGCTACAGGACAAAGCCCCCGAAGCGCTGCCGTTCTTCTCCAAGTTCCTATCCTGGAAGAGCAACCCCACATACCAAGACCCGGGTCATATCGAGATATGTGGGCAAGATACATCGTCCCTCGGATTCACATGTGATTGGGATCGCGGCGGAGGCAGCGAGCCCTGGCTTGGTTTGTTCGACCTCAGGGAGGTACCCGGTCAGAACGAGACGGACGACGGGGCGACGATGGATTCGCATTTTCGCACTTACCTAGAGGCCCTCCTCAAACTGGATGGTCCATCCATGGCATCTCCCACGGTGTGGATTTGGATAGCCGGCATGGGCCGACAAGCCGATGTGGCCCGTGCCTTCGCCAAAGAGCACCTGTCCCAGTACGCGTGCCTGGACTCTTACTACTACCCCTCGACGCAAGAGAGGATATGCGACGTCCGTCCGTCCTCGAGCCCCCCTGCAGTCCCACTCATCTTCCTGATCAGGAACGATGACCCCGGCTTCGTCGTGCTCAGATCACGGGTCAGCGCCGAGTACAGGGTTCCCAGCACCCTGCCGTACTACCAGGAAGCTGGGAGATTCTTGGAAGCGCGATATCGAATGTACAGTTCGGAGCTGAGGATGGAATTCTACTTGGAGATGCTAGGGCAGTTCTGCAACAGCGGGGAAGGACTCTTCGGCGTGCACACCGGCTTGAAGTGCATCCTGGCTGCAAAGGTGAGATCCGAGCACCGCGACCTCGATGACTAGCACGGGTCCATGGGATGTGCACCGCCATGCGCACCAGTGCCCAGTCCATCCTCGCCCGAGCGACGTTGGCACCATCGCCCACCCCCACATGGGGTCGCACAAGCGTCCCGCTCCGTGCCACCACGCCGTTCCCATCCAGAGGACAGCATCGCCGTATCTTGTGCCGTGATAATTTATCCACCATGGTGTTCGCGATCACGTTCGTGGGTTTAGGAACCCACCCCTCCACGTGGATTGGAATCGAGCATCGTATGATCTAGGTTGTGGATTTCGGTCAATGGACTTCCCAACGATATTTATCGTCCCGTTTCCTTGGATGCAGATGTGCGGGATGTCCTACCGTGGCATCGTCGACGAGCGGCTGCGCGAGTCCCTCCAAGGCCGCCTCGACCAGTGTGGGGCATTGGACATGTACGACTTCTTGCAGGTGCGTTGTCCATATCAGATGGACCAGCTTCCGAGGGAGGGGGGGCAGCTTCCGAGGGAGGGGGGGCCCTCGGGCGTCCCGTGTAGCGCCGTGCACGCCAATCCCCTTCGGCCGACGGGCGCGGAGGCGGACGAGGGCACGGGGACATCCAACCCGTCCGAAAATCCGTGCCGCGACCCCGTGGGTGCCATCGAGGGTTCCAATCAACGCGAGTCTGCCCTGGACGTTGTAGCCCGTCCAGCCAGTCCCCACCACGGCGAGGACCCCCCCACGGGCGATGCAGCAAGGGATCCAGGAGAGGTGGCCCCGCTGGTGGGCGAGGACGTTCGCGGGAGGGTGGGATGGGGGCGTGAGGGCGACCACAGTGGCCCATTGGATCCCTCCCCTCCCATCCACCACCCATGCTCGCCACGCCGTCCAAGGACGTCGGAACCGTCGCGTTCGGGCGATGCTCCAGCGTGGGGCGCCAACGATGGGGAGGGTCAGGGCGCGGGTGGAGGGGGGAACATCGGGAGTCTTCGGCCCTGCAATCGAGATGACGTTCCCGATGCCAGAATCGTCGGAGATCGATCGGATGGCCACGGCGGTGTGCATCCGCTGCGCGAGCCATCCGCGCCGCCCGTGGAGGCGACCTGGGGTACACGTGATGGGCCGGTGGACAAGGTAGGATGTGACCTCCCCCCGCCCTCCGTCGAACCCACCTCGTGCGAGGCTGCAAGCGATGACCTCCGGCGCGGTGCCGGCAAGGCCTCTCCTGCCCGGCCAGCAGCCGTGGAGGGGGGAGGGGGGGGGGCCGGAGGTGGAGGGGGGGAGGGGTGGAGGAGCGGGGGACGAAGCGGAAGAGGAGCGGGGATGGGACTGCCCAGAAGACGGAGCCGGTCCAACGCACCGAGAGAGCGGCGGAGCGAAGGGTTGGGATGGCACTAGACCAGGCCGACGGGGACCGCGATCGGCGATCGGAGGCCCCGAGGGCAGGGCCGGAGCAACGAAGGCCATCGCAACGACCGTGGGGCCCTACGGCCATCGAGGAGAGTCCCGGCCCTGTGACGGCCCCCCCAGGATCAATGGCGATCAGGAGTGCCCCTTCGAAGCTCAAGACGGAGGTCACCACGAGTGCGGGGCCGGGCGGCGCGTATGGGTCGCCCGCACGGGCCAGCGTCCGTAGGTCGCCGGGCAACGTTCGTGCGAGCCCACCCCCGGGCCCGGTGGGCATTGACCCCTGCCACCCCGTTTTCGGCCTCGTTGGGCTCCCTCTCCCCGATCGCAACACCCGGGGCTCGGTTCCGTCTCTCATACCGGTCGTGGATCTGACCGGCGAGGACAGCGAGCCCGACGCCGACGAGTCGCGGACCCATCTGATCCCGTCTCCTCCGGCGCCAGCTCCTCCGGCGTCCAGGATGTTACCAGGACCGGTTTGGAACTTCGACCTCGACTCTGATGCGGACCGGGGTGACATGGCTCCGGAGAGCACGGATAACGCCGCTCGGCCGACGTCTTCCGGGCACGGGCAGGCTCTTCCAAAAGCCAATCACGGGTTACAAAGGTTGGAAGGCCGAGGCGAGGGTCGCACGAGCCAGGTATGTATTTCTCGGCGTCCACGTTTCCTACGTATCGGATCGTACTTCATCTCCAACGTTATCTAGCACGGTGGCTTCCTTGCCTGTCCCTATACGTCCCATAGTTGCATTCCACATGTGTGTCCATCCGTGTCACAAGATAGTCACGTGTGCAAGGGGTGTGAACACTAGTGTTGGGCAATGCGTCCGTTTTTCGGCCCGGGCGAGGGTACATGGGACCCTACGTGAGAGATCCAGCACATGTGAATGCTTCCATGTTTCCAGTGACGTGTTGGAGGCCTCGCAAACGCACACCATGAGTCGAGGTCATTTCCGAGTCGTCACATTGTGGCGCTCGGTCCGAGGCTCTTCTTCCTTGCCTTGGATTTTCTTTTCCAATTGGATGCATGAACGATGTACACAAGGACCTGGGTCTCGTAACTCCCAATCCATGGACAGCTGGGAAACATTGACAGTTTGTTCTTGAATATTTTTCTACAGGGTTTGGGACCGGCACCCGTCGGCGGGGAGGGCCTCTCGACGAAGCACGGTGGCACGGGCCCTTCGAAGGCCCCCAAGTGGCTGAACGTTGTTCTCGATATCGATGGTGTCCTCTGCGAGTGCACTGACTCGGGATCCACGGAGGGGACGACGAACGAGACTCCCCATGCCATGGTCGGCACGAAGAGAGTATACAGCCGCCCGGGCCTGGGTGCATTCCTATCCGCCATTGGCAAGTTCACGGCGGAAATTATCACCTGGAGCTCAATGGGGAAGTTGGCTGCTGAGGCAGTGTGCGAACATCTCTTCGATGGAGTACGTGGAAAACCATACGCCATGTTGGGACAGGAGGAGTGCACCAGGGTCAAAACCGGCCATGGGGGGTACCTGGTCACGTTAGATGGCCGTGGGTACATCCTCCTGAGGTCCCTGCATCGAACGTTGTTCAACGACAGGGGTGGGGCCACTGCCTTCAACAAGGGTAACACCCTGCTCATCTCCGATTCTCCGGAGAAGTGCGTCTGCAACGAGCCCGGCAACGGACTATTCCTCGAAACTTGGACCCGTCTCCGACGCGATGACTCGTTCCTCGTGGATAAGTTGTTGCCGTGGTTACTTCGACTCCATCTTGAGAGCGGACCAGGGAGGTTGATGGAATTTGTAGACGATGAGCGGATCGGACGCGATCCTCTCCCAGGAGACGATGCACTGTTTAGGTACGTGTGTCGCGGGATCAAGCAAGCCGCTGAGCATCCTGGCATTCAGTAAGGCCCTCGGAGATTGGGTTGTGTCGCGAGTCACCGATGGAACAGCCGTCGCACTCTCGTTTCGCAAAATCGGCACCGTGCAATCCAACAAGTCTTTGGTACAAGTGTTGGCGATGGGCGACGCTGTCGTCATCGACCAGGCCTGTGCGGTGACCAAGACTAGAAATGATCGAGGTGGGTTCTTTTGTGATTCAGGAGCCACCGTGACTCTCGGCGAGACCCAGGCGAAGAAAGTCACGTGGAGTGCTGGATCGGATCTCAATGTCCAGGTTAATGCGCTCGGAAGGAGCGCATCGAAATCACACGACGTATAGTTTGTACAGCAGTGGAGCCTCTTGTGAGATCCCCTTGCGTATCACTTGTGAACGAAACGCACGAGTGGAGAAATATCATACATCTTACGCAGCCCGTCAGAGGGGTCCCCACGTCATGTGGGGTGTACGGGTTATGCCCATGTGGAACCACCCGCCACCCTCTGTTTTCATAGATGAGGACTAATTTTGGCCATTCCAACCGATGGGATTGACCAATCTGGTTGCCCCCCCTCCTTTTTTTTCCTTCTCTCGGATGGTTACTTCTCCACCGACCGTCCCTATCGACCATAACACAGACGAAGAGTTTGAAATACAATGGGTTAAATTTTATGCCACTCTTGGTCGTACCTTTCCAAGTGTGACGTAGGGTGTAATTTGCAAACAACACCACGCAGTGCAAGAGTCATAGGTCTCGCGGGGGTTTCACATGCAGACCAAAGTACTGCTGGCATTTTGATTGGGGCTTCGGAGTCTCAAGGGTTCGGGCCAAGTTTTTAGTTTCTTTTATTTCTTCTGTCTTATTTATTTCCTCTTCTTCGTCGTCGTGTCACTCATGGTCGGATAGAGCTACCCTCCCAACCTCGGTTTGGAGAGCAAGTACCTCTTACATTTTTAACAAGGATTTCAATCAAGTCATTTTGTCTGAATGAAGTAGGCACTGTGCTCATGGAAGAGTATCAGTGGTAGCCTCGTGAGAAAAAGAACATGGACACGTAAAACAAATTTCATCGGGGTCCAAATTTTGAAACAAAGCACGTTTCTCCGACTGGAAATGAGACCATGCTATCAGTAGTCAGGACATGGTGATTGAGACCCAACGAATTAGATGTACATTGCCCATGTGGTGGTATGCTTGTACAAGCTCGAATACCATATCTTCCCAATCGTACAATGGCCGATGCCATCACCACGGGAGAGGATGATCTCAGATTTTGTCGTATCGAGGCATTGTCTCTGGTACCAGCTCCATGCTGCGCTACGTATGGGATGTACAGATCCGTAGCGTGCGTATGAATCCCCACGCAGCGGCCTACCATGGCTAGTTATGATGTCAACTGTACAGAATCCCGTCCACTTCCAATTTCCACCCTAAACCCTTCCACGCTGTTGGTTCAGACCCCTCGGGACCATGCGATTCTCTAGCTAGGATACCCAGGCTCAGGGGATTCCGAAGCCACGGATGGCATTACCGCCGGAATTCACAGAACGAGGTTCTCTGTCGCCCACAATGGTTTCGGCTGAATATGGAGAGCAGTGCAATGATACCTGCGGAGATGCGAGACGCGATTTTGTAAATCCCAAAACCCATGTCGTGGACCCTTCAAGTTTATCAGCCTCTCTCGTAGCGGAAACCCCAAATCCCGACGTCCTGGATCCTTCCGAGTTTGAACAAGGTGCTCCACCGCTCCTCGTCAGCGCCCCAGGAATTCAGCATCCAGGCAATATCATGAGTTTCATTTCTCCTGTACGAACACATGGGCAATGTACAATGGGATAATTGGGATTCGTCCATCCTGTCATTGTTTTTCCAAGCGCGACGTTACCACCTGAGTTTCGTGTGATCTTATGGCGCACCGCTCTCATCCGTATTCATCGGTCGGGGGTATTAGATGGTGCGCATGCTGCTATGAAAGTTCGAAGGTCGGTAAGGGTTCCGGACTGAGTTTGGCAGCTGGGAAGTCTCCGTCACCGACGATCAAACGAGGACTTCTCCGTCCCATGGAGTTCTTGCAATGGGATATTGAGAGGTCAGATCTCGGCATCTCATTTCTTAGCTGCCGTCCAGTTCTCAGAACCTAGGAAAGAAATCACATTCCAATGCCATTTTTTTACGCTTATCTGATGGTTCGTGTTCCAAGGTTGTGATATGTGGTTTTTCTCGTGGGTTTCCAATTCAGGAGGCAAGTGTGCGCACCGGATGCTGTTTACGAGCCACACGGCTCACCCACCTCCTACCGGGTAGTATATTCTTATCCATGTACGCAGTTGTTGAATTTGCCTGATTTTATTGAAATATGCCTCGGCATTGGGCGGCGTCGTGGAGGCTCCCGTGAGTGCAGCACGGGAACCGAATGCGACGGTGCACCCGTGGGGAGAAAGGGACCCTCCCCAAACCGCCGCCCGCTTTCCAAAGTCGAGTGTGTGAATACCAGGTCGAAGGCTCCATCCAAGCTGGACAGCCAATGCCCAACAGACCTTCACGTGGACAACAACATCGCGCGGAAGTTACTGGCAACCTCACAGAAAGTTGTACCTCCTATATCGTTTCGATGCATCGGTGGCGGAGACGTCATTTAGTTGGAAATCCTAGGATGGCGAAGCCATGGGTCCACGGAGGTATGGCCATACGCCGCGTTTTCCCATTGAAAATACCCTCCGACAATCCTACGCGCGTGCGTCAAGCCTAGGTTCGATGCAAATGCCTATGCGGCGACTTGGCAAGGCTGCGGTGTCCACCCATGTGCCCCTACTGACATCGTAGAGCACAATACGGCCATAGTTGGAACTACTTATGAAGACCTGGTCACCATCCGATGCGGCTTGGATCGCACCTGGGCGCGCCAGGATTCCATCGGACATGTGCTCGAGCATGCAACCCACATCGTGCCACTCCAGGGAAGCCCAGTCGAGGCGCCAAACGCACACTGACTGACCTCGCTGCCGTGATGCCTCTCCCACGATAACGACGTCCCCCTTCCATGCGAGCATGCGAGCAAGTTACGGAACATGCGCTGGCCCGGCAAGCGCCGTGTTCGTATCCTTCTCCATACCTGCACAACGTCGGCAACGTGAAACACGGAGGTGAGTATGACATTGGGCAATGTTCGGCGCGGACATCCATCGAGCGCCCAGTCGACGGTGAGTGGTCAGCCGAACCTGGTCCTCGACGCTGAATGCCAGGAGCGATCTGTTCGAAGACGTAAGGCAGTGCGGGCTGCCTCTGCAGAACGGGGCCATGTTGTGGACGCCCAAATCTTCTATCGGGGGAAGGCAAGCCTTGCTGCTCCAGCTTCCATCAACGGAGTCGTAGATCTGGATACACTCATCACCCCCGACGACGACCTTGTAGTGGGAAGGTCGCCTCCACATGATCAAACTCCCCAAAAGGGGCGAAATTCCCGTGCACCTGAACGTCGGAGGCTCCTTCCAGGCTCTCGACAGCGGATTGGCGACGAAGAGCCGGCACCCGTCCCTCGTGGACGAACGCACGGTGTTGGTGAAGCAGATCACGCCCCCAGACGACGACAACGGAAACCCCACCTCGGATGGCAGGAACATGATCGGCACAGTGCGCCATCTGCCGTATTCGGGGTCGAAGCACACCAAGTGCGGCATGTGCTCACATGGCGAGACGTGTAGAAAGTACGGCGTGTAAGACCCGACCCGCAGCAATCAGCTGTCGGGAGGGCATCAATTCGGGCACCCTTGGGAGTGCCACTGGCCTGAAAAAACAGGCGTGACTGGGTGGCTAGGATTGTTCACCTGGGCGATGGCATCGAGGAAGCTCTTCGTTGCAACCGTGTCGCGCCACTTCCTGCAAACCGCCCGGATGCGTAGGATAATCATACCGGGCAAGCGGGCCAATATCCTCGCCAATATGTCATCTGGCAAGTCACTCCAGAAGCCCTCCTCCACGGGCAATTTCTCCTCAACAACAGTGGGCTCCTGCCGCACTCCGCTCGCCATGTCCACGGCCCCTCGATCGTGGCCCCTCCGAGATCCACAGGACATTCCATAACTTCGGTTCACGAGGTCCACGGCGGTGCTACGTACCCGGCGGTGGCGCGTGTCCCAGCGCATGAGAGTGCTCGGTGGCTCGTTCCAGGAGGTCTCCGTAGTGTAGGAATGGCGGTTGTGGCCAAGGACCGATCTCTGGATCCTTCCATGCTGAACGACGGCGCCACCAACTAGGTAGCCAGCCTTCCAAGTATTCCTACTTTTTTATTTTGCTTTGGTGAGCCTCGAAGCCTGCGACGCCAACAAAATTGTGCTCGGCTACCACAACAAGCTGCGCTTGGCAGGAATCGACTCGCCTGGCTAGTATGCCCCTCCTAGAAATCACTTGACGTTGTTGTGGCCCATCTACCTTCCCACAAGGACAACTTCACATTGGGCTCATCCCAAGGGTTATCTTCGCTCATCGAGAATTTCAATACGAAGTTGTTGAATCTAATCCAAAGTACTCCAGGATAATTACGGATTCCATAAACCGAGGTTAGATATCCCACACTCAATAATGAACCCAATCCTAGGTTGCTACCCAGAAGACCAGAGTACAACGTATCCTAACCCATTTGATGGACGTCGTGGACCTCGATTGGAGGATGAGTCGAGGTTATTTATACATCACCAGAAGAACACCAGACCCCTATGGGTTGGCGTGAATATAGTGTCCGTTCGACCTACCCTTGATGATATGCCCACAGGACATAACAACAGTGGTGTGGGACTACCAACCCCTCTCAGGAAGGACACTGTACAACAGAAACCAAGAACCAGTACACTGTAAAGTGATTGTTTGGGGTGTATCCTGTTGTATAAAAGTAGAAGGTTGGTTTCATCGGTCGTCGCATTGTTGACATTGCGATGTTGTTTGAAAAATAACATGGTTGTGTTGTATCGGTGGTCCGGGTTCGGTTCCCGTTGTTCTCGTTTGATCATCGTTACGACCATCCGGCGCTATCGAGCTAGAAGGGCAGGAAATTCCAACAACTTGGGCCCCCGTATTGTGACAAGGTTACTATCATACATAAAGGTGGTTATATTTCACTACTTTTTTGAATAGTTGGATTTATGGTGGTTGTACGTCTGTTGGTAGTGGCTCTCCGCTTTCTATCTTTCTTTTGTGTAATATTATGGACATGGCATGGTGTATAGCAATTGTGTTTATTTCTCTAACTGTATTTTTTATAAGTTTCTTTGGTATTTTGAGTCTGGTTTTTAGGATTCTCATGGGAAGCATGTATGCAGATGCTCTGGCACCTGTTGTAACTACTATTAGTGGTTCAACTATCCAACCTCTGTTGATAATATTGTTGATGAGAGGTTGGTATTTTTCCATCTTTCTCTCAATGGTATCTGGTGAGAATCTGTCATTACAGTATGTGAATTCTATAAATTGTACCTTTAAATTGATGTTGGGAGATGTAGGGGGGTTTGATCGGTAGGGTAGTCTTTTTATGCATAGTAGGTCTGGTTTTGGTCGTGCATTATATTGGCATCTTTGTTGTACGCATGTACATGGTAATAGCCATGGAGGGACCATATTCTCTGGTGGTTTATCATTACATGTGCCCGCATTCATGAGGGTATAGCATCTTGAGTTTTTTTTACGAGACTAGCAGTTTTTTGATTTCCCAAACTGCTTTGTCGTGTCTTTTTGTCCTAAGCGCACGTATATGGTGTCGCTTGCATTTTAGCAGTACATGTAACCATGTGTCTCGATCTTGGGAGTCGCATATTGAGCATGTGATTGATGGATATAATTCTCTGCCAAAAAGTAGTTGTTTTCTAGCATTGCCCGTGTACTGACCATGTCTTAGTCTTAGGAGGCATGTTTTTTGGGAGTCTGTTACCCGTTTATTAGTCCAAAATTCATTGGATAGTTTATCGTCAATGTCATTGTCACTCATCCGTTTATTTATATTGGGGAAATTTGTTGCAATGTCTGTTAAGTTATGCTCCTTGTCATATTTATTAATATGCTTTTCAAGGAATCTTATAGGGCCTTTATGTGGGGTTTCGTCCATAGAATGCCACCAGTCTCCCTGAAAGTAATATGGTGTAGAATGTGCAAATTCATGTGGTGGGGCTGCATCGTGGTAATCTTTGTCTCTACCTTGTTTGGCTAGCTCGTCAGCTTTTTCGTTGCCATCTATAAATTTTGCCTGAGCTCGTACTTTGTACAATGTTGTAGGTTGTGTTCTTTGTCGCAAAGGTGTCACTATGTCTCGTAGAATGGTTTTGTCCGGTTCATGTATCACTGTACCTTGGAATACTCGAAGGCTGATATCAAAGTTATCCCGGAGTCCATGATAGCTCGTTTAACCCTAAACCCTTAACTCTAGTATTTCGGAGTTCTCCATCATTCTACGACATGAACACTTTGAATATGATGATGCTGTATGTACCTTGTTTGGATATTTTTTGATGTTTTTCTTTTTACGTCACTCGACAATACAAAGAATGCTACAGGATTACATTGCATGACAATATATCTACGTCAATCATCGTAGGTTTATGCAGCTAGGCCGTGTGACCGCTGGATCCTTCAGATCGCTACCGTCAATTAATTATTTTATTTATTTATTTATCTATATTATTATTTTGTAAGGTAATTTTTTATTTTATTTCTTATTTTGAAATAGTAAAAAATACTCATTCCTGTTGGATAGGCACCCAAAAAAAGGGGTTTGGTCAAGTAAAGTTAATAAAACTCTCTCCTTCCAATAGTCTAAATAGAAAGAGTTTAAAGTTGCATACACATGAGAAAAAAACTCCCTCTTATTTCAGATTTATCCAAAATAAGAGAAAAAGGAAAAAAATTATGAAAATAGAAAAAATACTCTTGTTTACTTTTTAATTTTAAATGTAGTAAGGACAGAAAACATGTAAAGTAAATGTATGAAACCTTTTTTTTTAATAAACTAGAAAAGAAACAAAGACAAAGGCTTGACGTGTGTGCTTCTGTAATTTTTATTTGAGCCTTATGAAAATCTGGGACACTCAAAATTTGGAAATCCGGCCTCAATGCTCTACATTATCTGGGGCCGGATGGAAGAACTGGGGCTGGATTGAAGGCCGGATTGAAGGCAAATCCAGCCGGCCTTCCATCCGACCCCAGGC
The DNA here is from genome assembly GCA_963971425.1 of Bryoerythrophyllum caledonicum. Classification (NCBI taxonomy): domain Eukaryota; kingdom Viridiplantae; phylum Streptophyta; class Bryopsida; order Pottiales; family Pottiaceae; genus Bryoerythrophyllum; species Bryoerythrophyllum caledonicum. Next base: position 26,354,780 of record OZ020522.1, read on the forward strand.
CTAATGTAAACCGGCCCTAAACGGTTCATGTGGGCCAAAACCACCAGCCGCCCATCCCATTTCCGAAACTCTAGGAAAGCCAGTTATGATTGGGCGTCGGCTTATAGTTGGTTCAAAGCTCTCTGATTTTAGTCTCTTGCACAAGTGGTCATTAGCACAACTCACTGTGGAAGTAGAGAGTCTTGTATGTCAGGGATGGGTCACGGCTTACTATCCACTTTAAAGATTTGCGGCAATCTCAATATGAAGAAATAAATGGTCACGACAATTGCAATTTTCATGAAATCTTATTTTGAATTCCCAAAAAGATCCTTACCACGTATACAAACGCTAAAAATAGTTCAGCTAGCTGAAGTTGGTGGTTATAGGTCATCCAACCATAACGCGAAGACGTTCCGCAAATTCAGTTACCAATTCCCGTCCGTTGCAGATACCATCGTACCAGTGGTGTGCACAGCTAGGCCACAGTCTGTCGCTGTGACAAGGGCCATCCGCAGTGAGATCTACGAACCGAGTGGACTGTGGTGGACACCATCTTGGATACTGGTACAATTGGCTCTTGTCCGCAAATGCACAAAGGCCATCGGAGCAGTGCAACCATTGCAGACGTCGGAGCAGTGCACCTGTAGAGTGAGGAATCGTGCTGCCTCGTCTACGGCCAGGGAGAATCGACCTCCTCGCTCATCCTTACCCGTGGGGGCCACGAGGCGGTGGGGCCAAACCTGGCCCCTATTTCGTTTTTAGATGGGGACCTTTTTGTCGCGGAAGAGGGGCCTCCGGGGTAAACAATTGCCGTAGGCCCCAAATTTGGCCAAAAAATCCAAAAAAAGCCTCTGGACCCCCCAAAATAAGAAGGCCAAAAAAATGACCCCATGCAATCAAGACGGAGGCCCACCTCGGGAAGGACCAGCGAGGGGGTCAATTCTCCCTAGCCCTCGTCTACTTGGCTCCAGTTAAGTTACAGAGAATGGTGTATTTTGATTCTAGATCAGGTCAAATCAGAGAACATGGTAGTACGCCCAGGGCGAATTGACCCCCTCGTTGGTACTTATCCGAGGTGGGGCCCGTCTCAACCGCACGATGTCATTTCCCCGGCCCTCTTATTTTGGGGGGTCCAGAGGCTCCTTTTGGAAAAAAATTTGATATATTTGGGGCCTACGGCCATTCTCCACACCAGAGGACCCTCCCTTGCTATAAGTAGGGCCCCGTTCAAAAACAAAAAAGGGGCGTGGTTTGGCCCCACCACCTCGTGGACCCCTCGCATAAGTACCAACGAGGGGGTCAATTTGCCCTGGGCATGGTAGTACCTCCCTCTTGAAAAGGAACCACACACTTTTTTGTGATCCGTACCATTATTTTACTACGTCCACGTGGCAATAGTGGGGAGTAGCTCAGAAAGTGCAGAAGGAAGACAAGGGTCTTATCGGAAAGAACAAACTCTGGGGTCCATCAAGCCATCCCTCCTTGTGTTCAACCTTGGCCTCTAGAGAACCAGCTTGGCATTTTCTCTCAAAACATCATCCAAGAATCGTCCAAAAATGCCACTGTCGAAACGAGGCAAGAAAATCAAAATTTGAAGTAAAATTTTGGACTTCTAACTGTGAGATCCGTAACCAGAGTCCTAGTATGTATGTATGCCTTGTTGTTTTGGCTGTAATCCACCGCACGAATGTGAAGATTACAGCATTTGAAGTGGGAGATATAGTTTTTTTCCCCTCTTGCGTGGCTATATCAACCCACTTTGGCTTACCATATCTTGGATTTCTTACACTAATTCACTCAGATCCTTTACTATTATGGTCCACATGGTGTTAGCTATATGTTTGCGAAATTTCAGGTCTAAGAGAGGAGCGAATCATTTTGAAATAAGCAGTAACGTGCATGGGGACAATGACGTGACAATGAGTACAGAAACGGAGTGGAAATTTTTGTTGCATAAAACTTTACATATTTGAGAATCCCAATGGTTTAAACTTGCCATTTTTTTCACTAGCTTAGGGGGGAAATGGGTTAAAATAGTGAAATCTCTAATTTTACTCATTGGGATAATTCCATCAATTGAATCATCCAAGGAATTTTGGGCAGGGCACCTTTTAAAAGTGGGAATTGTTCATCAAATGTTGGGCCACGTCATCTCACCCGCTCCCTTCAAAGTCAGGGTCCTCATTTTCCCATCACCGAAAAGAAGAAAAAAATGTGGCAAGACTGTGTTGGTCGCTCCGCGCCCGGTCCGCATGAAGTCTATTTTTATCTTCCTTGATGGTGGATCCGACCACTTCGTTGGGCAATCTGAGAGGAGCGTTTGCTTTCATGGGTGGTTGTCGACGAGACGAGTGGGGCAGTGTGTGGGTATGTAGTTCGCGAATTAGCACGGTCTGAAGGGCATTGAAATCGATGATCGTCCAGCGTGTCCAGGCGCAGGGTGATCTTCCTTGTTGCGTCTGTCGATGATCAAGAGGACGGGAGCTGAGCTTCCAATTCCAACATGGTGAAGTGACGGTGGAGAGGGAGCTGTTTGCTTTTGGCCATCTACGAATTTGCACACTTGTTCTCACTAAATCCGTTTGTTGATTTCTAGAGTACATTGATAGCGGGTTTATGGTACACATTGTAGCCTATTTTCTTAAAAAAAGAATTCTTCGCAAGGATATCGGAGTTGGATTATGTGTCAACTTTGAAGTTTTTGCACTACGTGTTGGCTCCATAGATTTTTTAACATCACAAAGTGACAATGCAGTGAGATTTGTGTAGATTTTTCCATTCATGATTTTGCAAGATTGTTCTCACTGGGTCGGTTAAGTAGTTTCTAACCCACGAGATACCAGACATTGGGATAATTGGGTACACAATGGGTATACAAACTAAATAAGAAGTATATAAAGTAGATAATGGGGTATATAATAGGTATTTGATTTTTGCATCGACATCTGTTTACTTGACTTGGGATTGCCCTTGCCCCTTAGGACTCGATGGGGATCTTCTGGCAATTCATAATATCGGATAGTTGAACATGTGACAAGTTTGTAGGATGTGATATGCACCTTCGAATTCAAGATTGTATTTTTGAGTTGCAAGAAAGAAGACTAGTTCAACCGTAATGCCTTGACCTATTTTGTTGGCGTTAAGCAAACCAAAAAGTGTCCAGCGAGTTTTTTTTCCAAATTTTCGAATGTTTGTTCATCGGGTACACGGAAATTACACCTAGGCTTCTTCTTACCATACAATAACCCCTAAAGAACCATGGCTATGTTTTTGAAAGACAAACTTCCAAACTACCGTTTTTATCCTAACCCATAAAAAATTGGCACATGTGATGATCTTCTCTACTTATGACTACAGGATCATGTCGAATAGTATTTAAAGGAGACGTCATTTTTATCTAATATTTTTCAAAGTGGTTTGAAGTAAGATAGCATCTGAGACTCTTCACATCTTGTTTTTTTTTTTTTTTTTTTTTTTTTTTTTTGCACCCTAATTTTACGGTTTTAGCAATCGATGTTTATTTGATGAAAGGATAATTTCCTATCATACATGATTGTAATTACATACTATTGCACTCTAGACGATGTAAGATACTTGTCTACCAAATTTTAGGTGTCGTATAGGTTTCTAGTACATTCAAGGCAATCTTACAAGGAGTCAAGCTCAAATCAAACAAAAACACAATTTATTTCTTTGTGATCGAGCAACTTCTGATGAAACCATCATCCAACCGATGAATAGTGAGATTATTGTTTCATCTTGAAGTACTGTACAAATAAAGGACCAAATATATGTGAGCCAAACCCAGCTAAATTTGTGTTTGTAAACGTGGGAGAATAAAATCTCTCTGAGAAGGATTTTTCTTAGAGAATTGTTTGGAATTTGAGATTACTTGCTCGTACTAAACATAAAGTCACCGACCTGATGGAAAAGCGTTGCAAAATTTCCCAAACTTCTCATCTTAGTTAGCCCATGATTACTTTTGGTTGTAGAAAACTACCTTGGGCAGCAAAATGTTTTCATCAAGTGTCGGGTGTGAATTAAAAGAGCCATGCTCCTCCAAACTTCTTTTCCTCTTGTTCAATGAAAATCTCAAAAGGTCACAATAAATATTAACATGATCGGGAACTATCCATTACAGGCATCTCGTCCTTTGACGGATAACGAATCATGCATGTGCACATATTCTTTAATGATAAATTAGTACTTAGTAGATAGACTTGCATGAAATTCAAAGTAAAGGAGAAGAATTTAACTATCTTCAAATAAAACAAATCAATATTCAAATATATTGACAAAGTGTATGTAATGACCTTTTTATCCTGAAAAATCTCCGGCGGTAAAGAAAGATTGGCCATCGTGGTGGAAAGCGGAAGAGGGACAAAAGTACCTATGGAGTCTCTGAGGTAAATCAAGATCCGTTCAAGTTGATGTGTGTTCAATGATTTCTTAGGACGGGCCAAATTGTATACCAATAGAAAGAAGAAGATTTGCCTTCTATCATAGAGTATTCGGGTGCCCATAATTTTTTGGAATTTTACCTGGGGAGATTTGGAGCCCCATATTCATTTCTAGGTCGAGCACTCAAGAATCTAGACAAGAATGGAGATCAAAAGATAAATAGCAAATAGTTTGTATGATACGTTCATTCCAAAATCCAGTTTGTTATGAAACACATTCACCAAAGGCCCATCCCAATGTCCAAACGATTGCTATATAATCATAGCATGTCCAAATATCATATCGATTGCAATAGTTATCATACATTGAGCTCCACCATCCATAAATGTTGCATCTCCTCAAGTCATCACCCCCATAGTAAAGCATATGAATTGCAACGAAGAATAATCTTCAAAAGAGTGTTAGATGATGTTGCAAGAATCTCCTCGGGCAGTGATGAACCCAGTCAAAGCGGCGTATTCAGATATCGGCCATCATCTCTACTTCGACATCACCCACAACACACACGCTACGGTGTACGAGCTTCTCCGCGGAAGATTGAACTGGTTGTGGTACATCAACCAACCCAAGCCACAAGTGACGGGGTGACGTATTTTCTTACCAGTGTAATCAGGGACGAACATCTAGAACTAAGCAATGCAATGGGGTTTGTAATCTGGTGTGATATTGGTTCCATGGCCATAAGAGTCCAGTGATGGGAACGGTGTGTAAATGTCTACCATCATCTTCGTATATGTCGGCCTGTTCGTTATTTATTTCAATGGTGTAAGTTGAGGTGAGGATTTCATTTTCTGGGTCACATTCATTGATATGAGTATGGAGGAGGGGGATGTTTATAGGAGGGGCGGCGAATCCAGTGTCACGTGTTTGTTATTCGGGATGGAGGGCTTGAATTATTTCGGAATATAATCGATTTTGTACGTTCTGACAGTGTAGTTTTGTTAGGGTAGGATCATAAATAGATGTGTGGTCGTCGTGCCACGGGAATAGGTCATGTTGGGATAATTTGAGTTGATAGGTAGTGTTGGTATAGTCCCATTGGCATAACTATTCGGTTTCCATTTTTTGGATGTCATTTTCGTCCAAGGATGTTTCATGTTCATGGTCAATAATTTGACTCGTAGGGTATAAGTTTAGGGTTTTTGAGGATATGTTTGGGGGGCCGGGGAAGGCGTGGGTGTCGTGTAGGAGGAGGGTTTAGGGTTTAGGGTTTAGGGTTTAGGGTTTAGGGTTAGGGGAAGGATGGTGTGATTTGCGATGGCATACGGGTCTTTCAACGTGTGGAGGATTGGGTGTGTAGGGCATGGCGCATTGCAATCAGTGAGGCCCAGAGAGTGACAAGAAAGTTGTTGGGCGGTGTCGAGGGCATTTTTTATTAGTTTGGATGGAGTCCTATGGTGTGTTTTAAAGTCGTCAAGGTTCACGATTTGAGTACCATCAGGGAGTATAAGTTGTTTTGAACCTGTGATATTGATTGAGGGGAGTTTCTGTAGGAGTTTCTGGGATTGGGATTGGTTTATTCTCGTCTCCGGCCGGGTTCCTCGTAACCATATTTTTTCCCGGGGGGCCGGATTCTAGGAGGAAATCCATGTGCGTGCTATCGAGGTGAATTCTTGCTTCGTGTGCCAAGGGGAAGAACGTTCGGGTGATTGGTGATCTCATGCAATCTGATTTTTTAATGCGAGGGATGTCCTGTGCACCACCATTTTGGCGAGGACAGAGCGTGTAAGACCATTATGGATTATACCAAGCCTGCCTTTGTCATTAAGGGCTTTCGGAGCTGGAGAGGGTGGAGGGTTGGAGGGTTGGAGAGGATGGAGGGTTGGAGAGGGTGGAGGGTTGGAGAGGGTGGAGGGTGGAGGGTTGGGCCTTTTGGAGTCACCGGACCATGTGGTTTAGAGATCAACACATAATCTGGATTGCTTGTTAAGATTTGTCAAACTAGCAATGCGGATCATGGGAGGCACGGGAATATCCACCAAACACCGTCACCTCACCGGTCACCGACATAATCTACGAAACAGCTACACTCACATCCCCGAAATCTCTAGGCCCCCTATGTTTTGTAGCACTCGCCAGCGTTCTCCCTGGAAGGGATCTCAATATTGTAACTAGTATAAGCCCACTAATTTGTCTAGAAATATTATAAGTTCTTCCCCTGATGAAGATTTTTACCGTGGGCACAAAGTCTGTTCGAAGAGGGATTCTCTAGTGAGAGCATAGTCGGAAAAAATATTCATCAAGGGTTTAAAACCGAACCAAGCTATTTTGCGTGCCTAATTTTGCGAGCCGCGAGCTGCGAGCCTAGGATTGCGAGCCTTGTTGGCAAAAATTGAGTTATTAATTTGAAAAAGGCATGAAAAAATAAAAGTTTAAGGTTTTTTAAGAATGACGTCGGTTAAATGCATAAAATCAATGGACCTATTGCCGTGGAGGAGGGTGGAGAAATTGTATGCAGGAAGAATCTAAAAATGACAATATTGTTGATTTTCTTTTTTCAAAATGGACTTATGACCGTGGAGTCTAGGATTCTACAATGAAGGGAAGATAGGATTTCTGAGGTTATAAAGCTTTGGAGCATGATTTAGTATAAAAAGAAAGACAGTGAGAGGGAGAGAGGGGAGGGAGAGAGGACAAAATGGGGGGGGGGGAAGGTTTTAGAATTCGGAGAGTGGTAGTGGTTCTAGGAATCTGGGGACCGGAGGGGGTGGGAATAGTGCGATTTAAGGAGATGGCAAGTACAGTTTGGAAGGTTTTAGAGACGGAGCGTTGGGGACAGCGAGAGTGGGACACCTGAAAATATTGGTTGAATTTCGGATATTGCAGAGCAAAAGATTTAAAGTTAGGATTTGCGGCCTAGAGGGCTCGGGAGAATTCGATAGCAAGAGGCAAGATTTGGAGATAGACGATTCAATTTGGTGGATGATGACCCGGGACATGGTAAATTTGGGAGATTTAAAAGGTGTGTTGGCGGTAATTTGTAAAGCTAGTGCGAGGGAGAGCAAATGATTTAGAGTATGGAACTATTGGTAGAGGAGAAATAGTAAGTGTTTAGAACCAAAGATATGACAACTATGCACCATAGTGTTCAAGGAGAAAAATCCATAAATTTTGCTTAATGACATTCGAGCAGAAACTATATGTGTGAATGAACACATATACCTCGAGATCCAAACCATGGACAATTTCGAAGATGTAACAGAAGTAGTAATAGTAAGCCCATGCACTCCTTCTGTCAAGTGACTTCTTAGAAACCTTCGTAAAAGTTGGGCAATTGCAGTTTAGAAACTAGTTGATCGTCAACAAACACGTAGAAACCTTGGATATGTTTCAGGACTTGAAAGTCACGATACAACCTAGGATCGGAGGCGGTATTATTAGAATCATGCGGATTCTTCCAATCACGGAAAGAATAGATGCGCAGCTGTTATGGTGTATAGTAAGCGAAGCAGATGGATTTCTTTCTGCATCTCTTTGTTGGGTGCTCTGAAGGGTTGGAAGGGGAAGATAATCGTCGATGTTTACGGATATGCCTTCTCCGAACAAATTTCGAGGGGACAACGCCTTACGCTCAGTGCGACGGAACTCGACGATTTTGAGGGCGAATATCTCCATCCCGCTCTAGTTTGTTCCCACCTCAATTGGCCAGAGGTTTGGAATATGTAGCTTAGATTGGATCCACCTTTGCCGTGTGCCCATAACACAACAATGAATGTTGTTGTCGCAAAAGAAGAATTGCATTCTTGGCATTCTCAATTTCTTGAAATCGTCCATTAGTCCCGTGTATGTCGAGGCAGATGTACTTCTTTCGTGCTCCACAATCCTCCCACACACCGCTTCCTTACACCGGCCCATAGAGAAAAACATGCTTTGCTAGATGTCTTAGGAAGCCTTCCAATGTGCCATTGCTTCTCATCACACGCAATCTCTTACACAACTCTGACGTGCTAAATTGGGAAATGAGCCGCAGGTGACACCGATGGAAGTACTTCAATTGCTCGAGGAGAGCAAGTAGAGTGCGATGGCCGCTCTTCAATTGTTGGTTCAGCAATCATTGGATCGATACGACAAGTCTCCATCTTTAAGCGTGATGTCCTTATTTTGTCGGGGTGATGCTAGTCAAGTTCTAATCCTAGAGAATAAATTGTTTTCATTCGTAGAGATACAAAAACTTCCTTACCTTCTAGGTGAAGATCGCAAATACATAACTCATCTACACCGAGCATGTTGGCGAGTGCAGCACGATCTCCAGAGCGTTGAATGATGCGATAGGCAACACAAAGAGTGAGTTAATCCTTCCCAAGATCATTGCCTAGTTTTCTCATCTTTCAGATATGGGTAATAGGCAACAATCTGTATGCATACCCTGACCATATCATCCATAGCCGCAACATTCATATCATAATTTTTTGCCCGAAAGTTGGAACTACTTGTTGTGCACCAATTCCATCAAAATATATGACGACATCTTGACCTGTTTGAACAGCTTCCGATAGATCATTTGACGAATAATTATGGATAGTACACCGTTTGGCATGGCGAACTGATAGAAGAACTTACGATACAAAATATTGCTAGGAGTGGCATAATGTAGTATAATTAGATAAGTATGACAACCACCAAAAGAAAGTGCCGATGTCGGCTCTCCTTCGAGAGTGACCTCTAGCAACGAATAATGTAGTACTAACCGCGGGATGCCCAAACCGACTCTACTCTAAAGTAATGTTGATGTCGGCATCCGGTTGTTAAATCTTGATGTCGGACATGAATTCTCTGAGATTCGGATTTGAATTGTCATGCCTACTTAAAACCGCATTGCATCATCTCGAGAGCACCCGTAGAAATACCGCATTTTAAAGTACATATCTAGAACGGCAATGTCATCACGGGACGATAAATAGAGTTGTACACACATGCAGCCATAGTGGTCCAATACTTGACACTTTTGACATGGTTATACATCATCCGCGCATCCCCTAAGCCATCTCTAAGTTGCATAGTCTTAATTAAATCAAGTTCTATCTCAAGTTCTATCTCCGCCATCTTGAAGATGAAAACATTATTGGCTTCATCGCTTGTCCTAGGAAACGCTTCTCTTGGATGAAGGCCCAATTATTAAAGCTTCTCAGTTTAATAATGTTGCCCATTACTCCAAAACAACGCAGATATCTAAAAGTGGTTATCTCATTTCAAATTCTAGGGTAGTAGAACATTTGCTTGAATTCGACCAAGACAAGGGCCTTCTCAAGAATATTTTTTGGACATACAAAAAAATTCCGAGGTAATCCTTGCACGCTCCAACCACTATGGAGGTGCCGACATTGGCACCCTTCTACAAAACGTCTCCTACGTTCAGAAAGGAAACCTCCAAAGGGGGCGCAAGCATTGGCACTCTACAAGAGAATCCATCCCAAACATGAAAAAAAACCTTCTAAAGAGGATGCCGACATCGGCATCAGACTGAAGGGTCATTTGTATGTCTAGAAAAAAACAACCTAGAAATGGAACGCGGACATCAACACCCTCTAAAACACCTTTCCTATAATTTAAAAAAAGAATCTTTAGGGAAGGTACGGACATTGGCACTCCACTAGAAGGCCCTTCATATTTTAAGATAGAGAACCTCAAATGGGGTTGCCGATGTCGGCACTCCCCTAAAGGATCCTTCTTATATTTAAAAATGGAACCTCCAAAGTGAACGCCATTTTTGACACTCTAGTAGAAGGAACTTCCTATATTTAGAAAAGAGACCTCCAAAGGTAGTGCCGACATCGGCACCGGTCTAAAGGAGCTTTCTCATTTGAAAAAGTCAATCTTTAGAGGGGTGCCGACAACGGCACTTCTCCAAATTATCTTTCATATCTTTGAAAAGGAAAATTGAGACCTCTAAAGGAGGTGCCGACATCGGCACCCCTAGGACGCCCCTACATTTTTATTAAAAGAAATCTTCAAAAAGAATTTTGACATCAAAATTTAACATTCTTCAAAATGGCATTTTTTATTGTTAAAGAGAGAACCTCTGAAGGGGGTGCCGACATCGGCACTCCACTAGAGGACTCTTCCTTTGTTTAAAATGAGAACCTGTGAAGGGGGTGCCGACATCGGCATTCTACAAGAAGGCCTATCGATTCTTATAAAATGGAACTTCCAGAAGGGAGTGCCGATATTGGCATCCTCTAGAATTTACTCTCACGCTGTGGAAATTTTTGAGAGAATTCCAAGATGGTATCACACTTCATCATCCAACACTCAAAGAATAAGTTATCTACGGATGAAGTGTTGGAATTCACCACTTCATCCGTAGATAACTTATTTTTAGAGTGTTGGATGATGAAGTGTGATACCATCTTGGAATTCCCTCGAAATTTTCCACAGCGTGAATATAAAGTATAGGGGGTTGCCGATGTCGGCATCCCCTTTAGAGGATCCCCTTTTAAAGATAAAAACGACCCTCCCGTGGATTGCCGATGTTGGCACTCCCTCTGAAGATTCCCTTTTTACATATAGGAAGGACCCTTTGGATGAGTGTCAACGCGTCCTGCCTTGGAGATTCCTCTCGAATAATATGGGAAGAGCATCCTAAGGGGTGCCGTTGTCGGCACCTTGTTACAACCATGACGATGATGAAGAATATTGCATGATATTGTATTGAATCTTATCAAATCTCATCAATCAACCACGCCATTCAGCTAAATCCAAATCCTTGTCTACTCAAATTTGATTCAAATGTGGGCTCGCAAATGCCTTGCTTGTGTCTATTTCCTTTGTCCAAAATGAAAGGTGCGAGTGCTTGTGATTGACAAAGTATCGCTTGTAGTCATCTTTTCCACTAATATCAGTGAAGGTCGTGGTCATTGATCAACGCCAATGCACATGGCAGTTCCCTAATTTCAAATGATCGTAAATGCCGGAGATTATCATGGCCTTCAGCGACTGTTAACCGGAGATTTAGGCTTATTATAGGGTCCCGGTAGTAATTTTTTGAAGTTACTAAGTAGTTATGGTTAAAAAGTAAATCAGCGGATGAATCTGGACAGTGGATGAAACTGTCCTGAATGACAGTGGATGAATCTGTCCTGAATTGACAGTGGATGAACTGTCTGTACTTTGGATGAAACTGTCCGGACCTGGATGTCATCCATCCGGACATCTTTCATCCATTAGGGCAGGTTAGGGTTTGGATGGGGTAGAGAGCCGCTCTCTTGGGTTAGAGGCTCATTCTCTCTTTCCCTCTCTTCTCTCTTGTGTGTGTGTGTGTGGAGCTCGTAATGTGTTAGACTAGAATGCAGACGTGTGGTTAGAGAGTTAGGATCTGGAGCTAATGTGCGGATCTGTAGTTGTAGAGAGTATGGAAGAGGTTTGTGGAGGTTCGAGGAAGTAAAGCATGAATTGGATACTACCTCTTGCGTGTTTGTGTTGGTGCTGTGAATGTGTGAGTAGATCTTGTTGTTAGAAGAGGGTTTGAGTGCAATTTGGTTGTGGGTATTGAAGATCTGGCCTAAATGCACTAGATCTGGTATAGATCTAGCTCGATCTACTATACCCTCATCAAATCCAGCATGTTAGGGTTAGAATCGAGTCCGGATCCGTTGTGGGTATGTTCTGATTTGCTGTAATTGAGTACGGAAACTTCAGATCTGTACGTTAAACGTAAGAAAAACTACAGAAACGACGTCCTAACAAACCCTGAATTCAGATCTAGATTCAGATCTAGGTCGATTCGGAGGTTTTAGATTCAGTACAAGTCAGATCCTTGACTTGTGTCTTATGGCTGGGAACTACAGTTTGAATGAGCGTAGAGAAGATGTTTCACCTAATCTTTGGGTGAAATCCCCCTTTAACAGCGACCTCACTCCATACTCAATGCATGCTTCAAAGAGTTCATAAAAATCGTCATCAATATCTTCCCGAAAACTCCGTTGGCATTTTCTACAACTCGTCTAGTCTAATCAAAGTATTTTCCATCAGAACATACAACAACACAACGATCTGCAATTCTTTCCAATTTAGACCGTCCATGGAAGCAATTTTTTCCTCCATCTTGTGCTTCACCATTGCTCTAATACCAGAAGAAGAAGAAGAAGAAGAAGAAGAAGAAGAACACCAGACCCCTATGGGAGCTCCAAATACCACCACATGCATCGGGAGAACTTATTTGTGTGCCTTCACTAATCCTACAATCGTATGAAATGTTACATCCACATTGTCTCCAATTTCCAATTACATGAGGACCTTGTAATTTCACCAAAATGGATGCTTTCAAATATTCTCCCTCCCCACGCTGATTAGCTCTGAGATGTCCAAATTTAGCGCGGAGTTCTCTATCATATCCACTTCATCTTGAATTCTATCATTTGACAGTCTATATCCAAATCTCAAGTGCCAACAATTACAGTAGCTATAGGGAATTGAAACCACAACTCTCACAGCCTCCTCAACACTCTCGTCCCTAGCATTGATCCACAGCCAATCTTAAGACTCCAAAATTCAGAAAGACAAAGATCTATTGAAAGAGACTAAGAAATCTGAGACAACCATATGATCGAGTCTCCCCAACTCTCCCCCTTTTCTTTTTATTGAAGCCCTCCAACTCTCTAAGAATAGGACAACTGTGTTTGCAATTCATTTTAGAGTTTATTTCTCAATTTCCGGTAGATCAACCTAACATCTGCAATTCACAAAGCTCATCAATCGGATTGCTATCGGCGGCCCTATCGAGGTGTTTTTTGAACTGATCATTGACAATCGTTGATTTTCTACATTTGCTTTGTCTGATGGAGGCCCTTGTGAGGCTTTGTTTCATTTAGATTTGACGTCTTCCATGACATCTCCTTCACGATCAAACAACCGTCGTACTTGATTCTTTCATGTTTATGTATTTCGTTGACTCTCTCATGTTTATGGACTACCCGGCATCTTTTTCGTGATCAAACAATCCGCAAAGTTACAAAGAAAATTGGATTGAATAAGTTAAATATTGGAGTTCTTGTTACTTCCACAAACATCATTATTTGTTTTTTTATTTCGCAAATATTTGTATGACTTCGTCACGCTGATGGCGAAGCACATCTCTCCCGACTGAGACTTTGCCATGGCCCTGTGGGATGTTGCAATTGCATATCATATCATTTGCCCGCGTTTTTAAACAAAACCCATATCCTCTCGGGGTTTGCTTGAAAACGCGGGTGTAAAACCACAGCCACCGTCCATTCCCATTGGTGGTGCTGAACGTAATGCTTGATGTGGCTCTCGCAAATCCGCATTCCATTCGCGTTCAGGATCACTGTCGTACTCCAGCGCCAATACACAACGCAATTTCTTGCATCAAACGGTCTTTCATTCTGGCAATGACTGTGGCCTCCGGTGCCCGCGCTCCACACTTTATGCATGCAACAAATAGCTCATCAAACAGCATATCAACGGCTTCTTGAAACTCCGACGGTGTAATCAGCAACTCAACAGGTCCATCGAAGTAAATCCCTCCAAGGAATATACGAGATCACAACGAACAACTCCGGTTCTTTATCTGAAATGTCCAGCACATCAACCTCCGAAGTGATTGCTCCCCTCGTGTTATTGTTTCAAATACTCGAGAGTACATAAAAATGACACATTTGTATGCCTTCGCCGAACTACCAACCGCATTGGAGGTGATGTCATTATCATCACCCACCTTCAGCCGCATCGAAAGTCATAGTGTAGTAAAAAAGGCAGCTCCGAGTTTTCACCATTTTCCAAGCAAATGAACTTTGTGATGTCCACATTCAGACTTGTCTGCTCCAACTGTGTCACTCCTACTTGATTTCCGGCAAATAAAAATGATTCTATCAATCAAGCAGACCCATATCAATTAAACAAAACTTCTAAGACTCTATGATCCACTTGTGCAACTCTTTAGAACTTCCGGAACAAAGCTCACGAATACCTACTACTCTCTCCACCCTTATAAACTCACCACTTCCAGCTGCATCAATCTAGAGTACAATTTCTAAGTCCCACAACATGACACTAAACCACAACATAAATCGAACCGTCGAGCCTCCGAAGAATTGCTCTACAAAGTTCAATACAAGGTAGCTATGAATAATGAAGCCCACCATCCTACCGAAGAGTCCATTCTATTGCCCAAGACTGTCCATGACAAACGTGCGGGGAAACATCTACCGGAGGCTATCCATAATATGTGTGTGAGGAAATCTTTATGTTAAATCACTCTCCAATAATAATTAATGTGGAGCGTGATATAATGATTATAAACCTATGGTGTATCCATAGGTTTACCAATTTCTTTTGAATCAAGGTTCAGACACCCACGGCCATAGGGTGCCTAAACCATTTTAGCAGTCAAGATCACCTCCATTTATAATCCAAAGCCCTAATAACAAAGGGCTAGGTTAGTATAAACGCCAACGGTTCATCAATTTCCACGGCAATAGCGCCCTCCTCTTGAACTTTTACTTTCACCTTCATTTTTTTGCAATTTTTTTTAATAAAAATTGCATTTTCCCTAACTTTATGCTTCTCTCTTACTTTTACTTTTGTCAAACTACACAACTTTTTTAATTTCTAGGCTCGCAACCCTAGGCTCGCGGCTCGCGGCTCGCAAATTTGGGCACGCAAAATAGCAATCCCCGTTTAAAACCTACAACATCTATTGCTCGTCTACTATGCTCTACACGGATTCTTGATTTCAGGGTAGTTCCATATGGCAAACCTAGGTTTGGACAATTTCCATCAACCACAACATGAACCCCTTCAATACTTCGACATGGTTAGTAGCACCTAAACTCGCCGAAACATTTCGGTGGTAGTGCATTGAACTTGAAGTGCAAATTAACGCATATTTTTTTACATATCTATCCATAGGATCCTGTATTGAGATTGTACAAGTGTCCGCGGTAGAAAATTTGTCCAGTTCAACGGCACGAACTGCAAAATATCGGGATTTGAAGCGAGACGTACGTTCTTTTCCGGGTTATACTAGACACGTCGACAAACACCCTAAACCTTCTACGGCAAATTTTTGCACTGCCGGGCCGTGAATTCCTGATTTCTACTTAAAAAGGATCATGTTAGCCACGTGTCCACCAAATATTTGAAGTGGGAGAAGGATATAAGATGTCCCCAAAAATCCCGCAATTCAAACGTGTGTTGAGAATTAGTAACTCACTTCAGACAAGTTTTGCACATAAGATATACCTCTCAAGTTTTGGACATTCACAACTCCATGCGGTACATGCAAAGATCTCCATTCCATTTCCAAGAGGGATTTTCCTTTTCATCACACGAACAGTGACTCAAATTTGTAGTGAATTTAAAATCGATCACAGTTTTGCCACACTATCTCATATGCCGCGCTGAAAGTGCTGCACCCTTTGTATATGTCACATGAAGTTGTTTGTAACTTCTGAACCGTGAGTCGGATTTCTACCCAAAAAAATATGTTAACGAATAGCTATTAAAAAGTTGGCCATTCACCAAAAATTCTCAAAAAATCAATGCCAAGATTTGAGAGTGAATCATATAGACCCGAGACCTGAGTAACGTCTTTTAGGGTTTAATGCTTTTTCATTAGATAGGAAAAATCATTTCTTTTATTCTAGGAGTCTTTGTTCTTCGTCAATATTCTCAGTGCTACAACAACTATCTATAAAATCCAAAGAGGAGGGCACAAAGCAAGAAAGTAGTTCCGTACTACTAAGAGGGGACTTGTGGTTCTCCCCCTAGTAGCACGGAACTACTTTCATATGCACTCACCTTGAAGATGATGTTTAGTGTACCCACACTAATCATTTTGCAATGGTACAAGGTTTTTCAATTACTTGTCGTGGTTATGTATCCTCTACACTATCTAGAATATCGGGGGAGGATATTATATCACGTGTTCAAAGTCTAGTATGGATAAATTAGCGCCGATGATTTTCAACCATCACAATGCTCGATCGTAGAACGTGCTCATGAAACACCTGTCTCCATGGTGACAACGTACGGTGTGTTTCAAAAACCTCATCGACCTTGGTGGCGAAACCAATGTTGACATGGACCAGTTCCAAAAGGGAAAATTTAGTGACATCTGATGAACATGACATGATGTATTGGCAACCTCCGAGGCTGTATTTTAAAGGGCCTCGAAGAGAAACAACAAATATCGTAGGAACCGGTTCAGAGAATGTCTCGAAACATTATTGAATCGTAACTTGAGGCTAAACTTCATCAAACAAGAGTTTCGTGGAATTGGATTAGAAGTATCATAAATCAATGAGATAAAAACTGATATTTATAGATTTCTTGGTGATGTGACCCGTTTTTTGTTGCTCTGTTGCTGTGAAAACCCTATCTCAATACTCTCCATTTCGTATGAGAAATTAAATTTGCGACAATGAGAACCTATTTGAAAATGAAAATATTTATGAGTGGATATCTGAGGGATTGTATGATGAAGGAATTTTTGTATGGCACCTTGTCCGACAGAACGTGGCAGAGTCAAATAATGTTCCAGTGCTTAGACAATGCTATTTTTTCATGAAACCGTGCACGGATAATGTATTGAGCTGAGCCGTGCCATGCACGTTCCCACGGTTGCAATTTGCGAATATCATTCTTTCCGTCTAGTTAGAGGAGACGATACGACCCTAATTCATACAGGAATATAATTCTTATTCTCGTTGCCAGGCGTATTGGAAAAAAATGTCAACTTGACCACGAGGGTCGAAATACACCACCCTCCGAACTGGGACAAAAATTCTTTCCGAGGCTGTAATAAAAAACTCTTACATCGAGCGTCGACCACCTCTGATGCCTGATTTTTGTGGTGCTACATTCTGTTATTTCAATTTGCACTCCTAAAACCGTCGGCCACGTGAGCAAGAAATTCCAAAAATTCATCGCGGGCTTAGAAGATGTCCTAAACCCCCAGAGGACCAACTGCCCGTATGGGGAGGAATTTGGATTTAGGGCATGAGCTCGAAATTTGGAAAAAAATCCTTTGTAATTGAAAATGATGCACTAAAGTGGCCTTGATAAGTGCCTCGAGGAGGTATTTTTATTATTATCTTTGGATTTGTGGTATAGAAGCGAATACCACTCCAAGGTGAAAAAGTGGAGACACTGGGCAGCTCCAAAAATCTTGCTAGTAGTTTTTTCTTGACATCGAGGTTCTTCATACACATAAAGAATATCACCTTTCTTTGAATCGAAAAAAAATATTGGTGTGAAGGTAAATAACATCGAGCTCAAGACAGCGGTATAAAATTCAGACCTTTCGTGGTGCGAGAATCTGATACGAAGTGAAGTCGAAGCTAGCACCCCTGAACCTCATTGCACAAATCAGTGTAAAGATCGATGAGTGGAGGTTGTAAAACCAAACGGTCGATGAGGTATAGGGCCAATCCTCCCCGAATGTCATCGTATTTGCTTGACAGTGGATCCTTCACCCCTTCTCGAAAAAATTCAATAAACTATTGTATGTTTTCACTCCCGGTGCATGACCGGGCCTGTACATCTCAGTCGGCATTGTGAAAAATACACGACGTATTTCAACGGTTTAAATACTAGACTAAATTTTATATCACGATCCTACCTATTCTTGTCGAAGCACGGTAATAATCATAATCATAGCAACATGCAGTTATTGTCGAAAATACAACACAAGTCATAAACCGTCAAGTACTAGTATTTAAATGATTGTTCGAATTTAGGGTTTGTCCTTCACCCACTACAACAGCCCGAAACACTCCTGCAAGTCACTCCAGAAGCCCTTTTCCACGAGCAGTTCCTCCTCAACAACAGCGGGCTCCTGCCGCACTACAATCGTCATGTGCACGGCCACTCGATCATGGCCCCTCCGAGATCCACAGGACATCCCATAACTTCGGTTCACGAGGTCCACGGCGGTGCTACGTACCTAGCGGTGGCGCATGCCCCGCGCATGAGAGTGCTCAGTGGCTCGTTCCCGGATGTCTCCGTGGTGTAGGGATGGCGGTCGTGGCCAAGGACCGATCTTTGGATCCCTCAATGCTGAACGACGCCGCCACCGATTAGGCCGCCAACCTTTCAATCATTTCTACTTTTTAATTTTGTTTTGGTCAGCCTCGGAGCCTGCTACGCCCTCCTCTGGACGACTACTGGTGCAATCTCACTCGCCCTCCCTTGAACCCGTCAAGGCATTACAACGTCATATACATTCATCCCTCTTATAAGTTACAGTACCTCTGCCAAGTTACTAGGGTTTATCTCCATGCGGGCCCGACCCGACATTCGGACGAAGGGTTCACCGCTGAGATTCGGATGTCCACCATTGTATTCCCTGTTTTCCACGCATCTCTGATCTCGGAGATGATGAAAGTGTCCGCCGGTTGGCAGAGATGAGTTGCACATGGGGTACGTTCGCCCATCGTCCACATGAATGGAAAAATGGGTTCCGTCCAAATTTCCAAGGAGACTTTCATCAAATGCCCCGGAATGAAACCCTCCTCGTAAAACCCCGGAGCGACGAGCCATGGATCGTCCCACTTGGATTTATTTTCCCGGGCTACGAGTCGATCGGCCCCGTCGTGGTAGTAGAACAATATCGTGTACAGTCCCCTTCAGTGAAGATACGTACTTTTTGCATTCCTTGGGAAAGCAATCTTTGGTGCTACCAACTTTGACACCATCTCGAGGGTTAGAAATTGGAATTTCACCATGAAATTTTTGGCACAATATCGTTTCCATGTTGACAACATGTGTGAAAAATCTCAAGGTCGGAAGTTGAATGAAATAAAAGATATTCAAGATCTACCAACATGGGTAGCACTAAGAAAAGTTTCACAGCCACGAACTTTGACACCCTCCCAAGGATTGAATTTTATGTTTTTGCCCATGTTATTTTTGGCATGGGACCATCTCTGCGTTTATAACGCGTTCAAGGTCTAAAACATCCACGCAAAGAGACATATTTAAAATCTAGCAACATGTGTAGTTGTGAGCGTAGTTGTAAGAAACATTTCACTCCTGGCCAACTTTGACACACTCCCAAGGATTAAATCCCCCCCCCCCCCTTTTTTTTTTGTGCGCGTGATATTTTTGGCATGAGACCGTTCATACATCGGATACATGTGTGCCAAGTTTTAAGGCCAGAATACCTACATAGCAAAAGATTTTTGAAATCTACCAACATGTGTAGCCGTGAGAAACATTTCGCTCTTGCCAAATCTGACACCCTCCCATGGATTGAGTTTTATATTTTTCCCCATGAGATTTTGGACACGAGACCATCTCTATGTCGATCATATGTGTGCTTAATTTCAAGCCTAAAATATCCACGATAGATAAGAAAAAAATTAAAAAATCTACCGACGAGCTAATTGTGAGAAGCAACCAATGGGTACCATTTCAACTTTGGCACCTTCCCTAGGTTTGAAAAATTGTTAAATCACTATGGAATTTTAACACGTGATCACCTCACTATTCCTTCGCACGCCACCACTCAATCACAACGAGATCGCTACTCGGTTCCAGCAGTGACGCACTCCCTGCACGTGCTCCCATCTTCCTTTCGAGACTGTTTTGAATGGGTTCCAAATACATTTTGAACTTTTCAACCATCCAACTGGCCTACAAACAAGGTAAGGTTGGATGACCTGTCACCACCACGAACCCCAGAACCAAGAATCTTACGGGGGCCAAAACCACCAACCGCCCACCCCATCTCCCAAATTTTCGGAAGTCGGTTATGATCGGGCGTCAGTTTATAATTGGTTCAGAGCTCTCGGTTCTTAGTCTCTCGTACAAGTGGTCATCAGCACAACTCACCGTGGAAGTAGAGAGTCTTGTATGTCGAGGATGGGTCACGGCTCACTATCCGCTTTGGAAATCTGTAGCAATTTCAATGTGAAGAAATAAATGGTCCCAACAATTGCAATATTCATGAAATCCTATCTTGAATTCCCAAAAAATTTCTCACCACGTATACAAACGCTATAAATGGGTCGGCAAGCTTAAGTTGGTGGTAATAGGTCACCCAACCTTACATGATGGCCAACCCGAGTTGGCACGGCCGTATGGCATTTTCACATGCCATCCAGCGTGGCGCCTGATGCCAGGCCAGCGTTGGGGAATGACAATAGGCGGATGGAGATGAAATTGTGATGAAGTTACCAAGTCCACCACCAAGTTCTTACCACCTCCATCCACCTGCGCTAGATTTGGTTATAACCCATGGGAGGAATGAGCGAATACATCCTTCACATACTATGTAGTGTACAGAGTGCAAAGCTTGGGCCATGGCCACCTGAACATCAATTTCAAGATAATCATTTCCAAATAAGGAGCGATTTTGAGTTCCTATCCAATGGGGTGAACGTTGGTTGCTACGAGAGATTTGCATCAAAATTGGAAAAAATACGACGACAACCCACTCGCTTCATTGAATAAGAGTGCTTTTGCCTTCAATGGCCGTCAAATGTTGGGGGGGAGGTATGTGTACGGTCGCGTACTCTATTTATCCTTGGCACATGAAAAGAGTACTCGGGTTTAGCAAATCTTGCACCTCCATGTTCAAGAGTCTCCAACGGACGTCTTTCATCCGGAGGTCATTTGGGCACCTCAACCCCGTCATGGTGGGATACGACACCATGCACGTTAAATACGTGGCCATTTTGCAACTTCCATAGCCCATCGTAGATGTAGTATTGGTCCGGGTTGAAACCTCCACGTGCCATCGAATATGGCTCAACACGACTGCAGACTTCAGTTACTACCAATTCTTGTACCGTGTATGACAAATACACCAGGGTTCACTCACAACAACAACATCGGGGGTGGATTGGGGTTGATCCCATCGGCATTTGGATTCCGTGGCCTACGCTTGGTCCAAAACTGAAAGATGAGAGTTTCGGGGTTGGGGTGTTCAATGTTTCGAAAGGCACACCCAATTCAGGGTTTAGGGTTCAGATAAACTGGGTTTAGGGTTCTAGTAGAGAATTGTACATGGTCTTGGATTTAGGGTTCGGGGTTCGTTGGGAGCGACGGCGCCAGGGGTGGGCTGGGGTTGATCCCATTGACCTTGGGGTTTTAGAGCCAAGTCGGTTCACAATAGACTTGGTTCCACGGGGCTTAGGGTTTGTCATTGATGTGGAAGACAAGGGCGGTGTAGTCTAGGGTTTAGGGCTTAGGGTTCACGGCTTAGGGTACAGGGTTTAGCGTTCGATGGGAACAATGGCGTCGAGGTTTAGGGTTTAGGATCGATCCCATTGTCCTCGTGGCTCCAAGGTCCAGTCGATTCACCTTAATATTGTTTGAAAGAATGAATCCACGGGTTCAAGGAGAGCTTGGCAATGTTCCTTAGAAATTTAGTGTTTATTGATTTTTTGAAGGTCCGAAGAAATTGAGGCCTTCGGCCATGTTGTAAAAGTAGGATGATTTCTTCCGAGATTGTTTAGGACGGTTTTACAGGTAACCATAAGACAGCCGGGTGGATTTAGGTTGGTGTTCGTTAGGCGGGGAGCTAGGATCAATGGAATTAGGTGGTAGTTTTTGGGCCTCCGATTGAGCTTTGGCTCACTAGTGGAAGAAATTGGCCGGGCGTACGATTCTCTCCCGACCAATTTTCATCCAATGGTTGGACATATGGATGAATTCCACCTTAACCAGTTTCATCTGTTGGATAGATGAAGTTGGGGGGGTCCAGGATCCATGTAAGCAGAGTTTTGCAAGTTTTCTCTCTCTTGTCTCTCTCGTCTCTCTCTTCTCTCATCTCTCTCGTGTCTGTCTCTCTCTCTCTCTCTCTCTCTCTCTCTCTCTCTCTCTCTCTCTAACCCCCTCCTAGTCGGGAGGTCAACTACCCTCAAGTCCTAAGAATTTTAAGGGTTTAGCCTAGCCTTTTTTTAATGTTTTGGTGGGATCGCCACAGTGGCTGAAGAGGCCAGGGAGCTGTAGCACTTCTGGCTTTCTCCCCAATCCAAACGAAACTAAATTTTCTCCATAAATATTCATTTCGAAGATTTCATCTCTATAAACATAGATTTGTACATCCTTTTTGGCGACAAGATGGAGTCCCCGTTGTTCATTAGTGGCAATATAGCGACATAGCAACGACCATTGATGGAATTTTGGCCCCATCCCTCAGGTTCATATTATTTAGCCCCTACATTTCTTTGACATCTTCACACCAAAAATACCTCAAACCTGCGTGATTGAGTGCAAAGGGATTTAAAATTAAAAAAAACTAACCAAAAAAAAAAACAAGAACAAGAACTTGAAAACTATAAATACAATACGTTGAAATAAATATATAGAAATATTTAAATACAACATAACAAGTATGATCAAAGGTAGGTTACTCAAGTGAGTGGAAAGGATTGGGAAAATCTCGCATCAATGAGACGTAATGTACACGCCAAGTTGGAACTGTCTTGAAGAACCCATAGGGAGCTGAATCACCAACATGTTGATCAAATCATGATCTGGCATGATTAAGAGAACCGCCAATCGGTCACATCGGGGAAGGCCATAGCCGAAAGTAGCCATGGCCCAATTGGAGAGAATCGAACAGGCTGATTAGAGAAGCAAGAAGCCATAACCCGACACTGCTTTGAGAGTGAGGCGTCGCCGTTGGAATTTTGGTTTTGCATTTTAGTGTTACACGATCGGAGTGTCCAGCTTTGCTCCATACCCAGTGTCACACGATCGAGGAGTGTTTCCGGGTGGGGCGACTCCAACAGGGTAGTAATGGCCGACAACATAATCAACCTGGATTCAGACTCGGATCAAGAGCGCAACGTGGGAGAGAGCTCGTCACCAAACCGAGAGCGCCGATCGAAGCGACCCAAATTGGAGGTGGAAGCACATATTCGTGAGAGGGGATTGCAGAGTGCGCAGCAAGAGTTGGAGTCTCAAGACCCCATCACAGCCGACATGGAGGTGCTGACACTGGAGTTGGAGCTTGAAGGGGGTCAGGTAATCACGACACGAGGAAGCTCGATTGATCCTGCCATTTTGCGCCAATTGGCATCGCAGGTAGAACGAATTCAAGCGGAAGGATGTTTCGAGGAGCGGTATGTAAAATTGGAGAGGGAGCATCGCCAATTGGAAGCGGAGTTTGGTACGTTGAAAGGAGAGTATCAAGCAGCCAAGGAGCAGCCCCAGGTTGCGACCATATCACAAGAGCAGTCGGTGATAGAGCTGTAAGCTCGGGTGGATATGTTGGTTCGCCAACAAGCGGAGAGTGACCAGAAGTGGATCAACCAGTTGGAGGCTCAACGGATCCAGAGGGAGGATTTGCGTGTCAACAGTGCAAGGTTGGATGTAGAGTTGGCGTCTCAAACGAGGCAGAATACGTTTCTTATGACCAGATTGGAGGAAACGGTGGAGGCACGGGCACAATCACGCAAGATATTGGCAAGGGCCAATATTTTAGCAGCTGAGAAGGATGGAGATATCCATAAGCTGAAGGAGGTTGCTCAATCCAACCAACTGGTGATCACCGAGCTACGGGAACGATTGGAACATCTTGGAGTCCAGGAAGGGAGCAACCTTGCGGAATCAGGAGTCAGCCAATCGGACAGAGACCGGAGCCTGGCAGTCTCTATTGATCCCGAATTCCGCACCATCAAGGTGGACAGTTTTTTAGCGTTGAAGGCATATTTACCACCAACGAGGACTGCACAGCAAGCATATCTTTGGGATCGGCAGGAGTTCTTTATGTTGGCAAGTCTGGTCTATCGGGACTTGTTGGACCATGACCAATTCAAGCAGGTGTGGGAGTTGGCAAGACAGTATATGTCGGAGAATCTACTGGTGGAGATCCTGGTGCGGGGAGATCTCGAGTTGGTCGATCACGTCCGGGCTTACATGACAATTGGAGATGTGGGAGCACGTGTCTTGCTCTATCATCGCGAGATGGAGATGAACCAAGTAGGGCGTCGCAGGATGGAGGAGACCTATGGAGAAACGGCCAGAGCACTACAATGCGACGATTTCTCCAGAGCGGTGGCCAAGGAGCTCGTACACAACTGGCAAGGGCTTCCACAAGAGTCTTGGAGGGAAGAAGTTAGATCTTTGATAGAGACTTTTCGAATGGAAGGATGGGTAGTGAACCTAATACAGCAGAACCAGGAACGGATAGTGAGTACCAAGTACTCTGATATTCACCCGTCACAATATTTCTATACCTATCGGGCGGTACAGGAGCGGTTGAAGCAGGCGGAGGCGGCGAGGAATTTTTCCATGCTTCTCCCTTGGGATCTGCAACGGGATGCTATGTTGAAGACCAGATTCGACTTCGCCAATCTGCCGGAATCCCTGATCGGTGTTCCTGTAGATCTGGACGCATGGCAACCTTTGGTGGTCTCTACCAATGTTGATGATTGTTTCCTCGGCGAGTGGGACAGTTTGTTCATGCAACAGACAGATCAACCGGAGTTGTTGAGTTGGGAAGCGCTTCATTGGATAGGGAAGGACCACAACAATCCTCGGGATCTCATGGGTCCAATCGAATCACAGATTCTACAAGAGAGTCACTTGAGACGGGCGGGCACACCCTATTTGGTGTCAACTGATCAGCGGTTCTGTGATTGCCCAAGAAGGTACAACTGGTTGGGCAATGCCAGATTGGACACTGTCTGGTACAATTGGCCCATAATCACAGGGGATATGTTCACTACAGACCAATGCGTGGAGGCATACACTCGGTTTTGGGCAGAGCACCGTAAACACAAGGATCCCGTGTGTTTTAGAGCGGCGATCTTCTGCAGGATGCTGGCTCATTGGTGTGCCCAATTTGATATGGCGCTGGATGTGAAATTGGGAGCGAGGAACATGCAGGATATGCAGATTTACGCCAAGATACATTACAGGTCCACAAGAAAGCTGCGAGTCCTGGAGCTCATGTGCCTCACTCAATTTTTGCCGGGTGCACACCATGTGATGATAGATGATAAGCATGGGGCGCGGCAAAAGGCCCTGCACCACTTTCTAGATGAAGATCGGGATGGCACGATTCGGGCAATGAGGGCTGGTTGGCAACAGCTGGTCCGAGAATGGAAACACAAGAACATGCAAGCTATGCAGCATGGAGCTCCTTTCCCACCGTGGCGACTCCCATTGGCATGGAAACCGGGTGCTCAATTAACGAAGGTCACGGGGAGCGAGAAGGCAGGGAGAGGGGAAACAGCTCCGATTGGGACCAGTGCGGTGGGGCAGTCCAGCAGCAAACCAAGTTCGGGAGGGAATGTGAGCAGAACCAAGACAATAGGAGCACCGAAGACGGTTGGAGAGCACTAAGTGTGTCCGTGTCTCCGCGAACAGATGAGAAGAAGGCCATGTGGTAGGATAAATAGCTAGTTTTTCCATCCAGTAGAAATTTTGAGTTGAACATGTGAATCTGCCGACGGGATGACTCTTATCACGGTAGCCAGCCGGCGGCTGTTGGTCGGAAGCCGATCAGACTCATAGTCAAGGACTTCGACCCGATTGGTACCGGATGAACAGTCGGCCTTGAACCAACGTGGTGCATAATATGGGGAAGTACCAGGATAGGAAAGTACCGAATGGAATTCGGTTTTTTTCCATGCCTGGAGTGGTGGAGCTCCTTCCCCTAGAACAGATAGGGAGTTCATTGCAAATTTGGGGTTTTTTTTTTTTAATTTGGGGATACCGGGACTTCGTAGAGAACTCTGGAGCAATCGGAGCATCGCTGAATTGATATATGGTTAATAAAAATATAAAATTGGAAATTCTGTTCCAATCGGATGAGATCCGTGTTGGACCCATTGGTGATCATGGACCTGGGTAGGGATGGCGAGGGGTGTAACACTGTGGAGCTGGGTAGGGATGGTTTCAAGGGTGTAACACTGTGGAGCTGGGCAGGGATGATTTCAGGGTTGTAGCACTGTGGAGCTGGGTAGGGATGGCGAGGGGTGTAACACCGTGGAGCTGGGTAGGGACGGCAAGGGGTGTAACACTGTGGAGCTGGGCAGGGCTGATTTCAGGGTTGTGGCTGTTAAGGTAGAGACTTGAGCATGACGAAGTCTAATGCACAAGGGATATGTCTGGCTTGGTTAGGCCAGGTTTATATACTGAAGGTTACTACGGGGTGGGTGGTAACCATTGATTACATCTCTAACCACCTTGGTGAGTGGTTGGTTAATGAGTGTATCGGTGGTAGGTGAGGTAGTTAGGCTCTTAACTACTGACTAATAAATGATGAACCCTGGAGTAGCTAGAGGAATCTCGTGCTATCTCAACACTCCTCCTCGAATGATATGCTTCCTCGTTAAAAAACTACCGTGTGCTACGGAGAAAAAGAGTGAAGTTATCATTCGGCTCCTAATTCTATAAGGGTTCGCATACCAGCTATCTTGATCAGCTTGCGATGCTGGTGAGCTGGTAGAGCCTTCGTGAGCATATCAGCGATATTCTCAGCTGATGCGACCTTCCTTGCTTGGATTTGCTTTGCTGCGATGAGGTCCTGTGTGTAGCATCGTACGTGCCCTGGGGCGAGGGGTAGGGTTCAGTTTCCTTTTCTTAGCGGGCTCGGGAGGGGCAGGATTTCCCGATCCAGGAACTGGACTTCTAATGATACGAGGGCCGGAATGAAATCCATCTGGGATTTTATCCGCCAGGTTCTGAAGATTGATTAACTTCCTCACCTCGGAATCGGCTAATGCTGTACGCGGATCAGGGTTCAATGTAAGCGTCTCTATGGTTTTAAAATTTAATTTTGAGTGATCCGCCTTGGACTGTGAGCTAGGGAATTTGTTTTCTACGAATCTACAATTTTGAAATCGGGCTTTGTGTATGTCGTCACTATGCGGTAGTTTGTACCTAATGACGCTCGGGGAATCATACCCGAGGTATGTCCCTCGTTGCCGGTGGGGTGTGACTGTTTTCTGCTTTGGTTCAGGTACCGGGATCCACACCTCACATCCGAATGTCCTGAGGTGTGCTATGTGGGGGGTTCTACCTGAAGCCATCTCCAAAGGTGACTGGGTCAATAACATGGTAGGTCTGAGACGTAATAGAACAGTTGAGTGAAGGACAGCATGTCCCCAAAAACTGGGTGCTAAGTTTGCGTGTATCAAGAGAGGTCTAACTATGAGCTGAACTTTCTTGATGTACGCTTCGGCTAATCCATTCTGGGAATGCTCATAAGGAGCCGAATAGGTCAATTCTATTCCTGACGCGACACAAAAATCCTCAAAGGCCTGGGATTTGAATTCCATGGCATTATCCATGCGGAGGAAACATACGTGGTTATCGGGAAAGTGGTTTCTAAACCGGATAAGCATCGCTAGGGTTTTCGGGAACACCATGTTCCGTGTCGTAAGTAGTGACACCTCAGCATGTCGTCCAGAAGCATCGACAAGAACAAAGAAATACTGAAACTGACCTGATTTGGGAGTGATTGGTCCGCATATGTCGCCGTGCAAGCGATGTAGCGAAGCTGGCATCTCGGTCGGGAGTCGCCATCTTGACGGTTGGCGTATGAGTTTGCCTTGTATGCACGCCGCGCACTCCTCGACCCGCTCAGCATCACTTGTACATAGGTCGTGACCAATGAGTGTTGGAACCATTTTCCTCATCATGGTAGTCCCAGGGTGTCCCAGCCGGCGATGCCAGAGATCTGCCTTGGCGCTCGTGGTCATGAATGACATTTGGACACCCTCCAGGGGTAGGCGTGGGGAATCTTGTCCACCACCCTCTTCCTCACCTTTGCAGGCGGGGCTAGGTATAGTTCCCATTAAGGGTAACTCATACAGGCCGTTGTCTCCCGCATGTGCGGTGGCGAGGAGTCTCTGCCCTCGCCTGAGCTCCAGAACCTCTTCATCATTCCCCACCGCAGTGGAGACGTGGATACGATTGGCCCTAAGGTCTCGGTAGCTGATCAGGCTCCGAGGGGCATCCGGGGCGTACATTGCCTTTTCACAGGTGAGGGGGGCTCCCCCGGGCAAGACTATGTTTGCCCGGCCCTCGCGAAACTTAAGAGTCCGCTTGCCTGCTATTGTGACTATGTCACATGTTTGCCACGGCTCATTTCGAGTTCCAAACTCGAAGAATGCCTGGTCTTGGAGTATCGTATGGGTGGACGCACTATCAAGCAAAGCTATTCTCGTTTTGCTTGCAGGTGACCCATAGTGGACCATATAGTTTTCAGGATCCAACCCATGAAGTGTAAGAGAGGGGGCATCAAGGGTATGTGTTTCCCTTTTTCCATCTCTTAGTGACTTCAACTCTCGATACATGTCAACTATGTACTGAGACGCTCTACACTCCTTGACAAAGTGCCCTTGACGACCGCACTTATGACATGATCCCTTCAATACCTTGCTCGATGACTGTGACGAGCTAGACGACTTGTCAAGTCTGGGTTTGTACCTGGGGTTTCGGTTTGAATGATTCCATTCATGTTTTGGGCGCCATTCTCCCTTGCTCTTCCTCCGTGGTGCCTCCGAAGCGTGAGTTTCCCTGTTGAGATTGCCTGATTTTGGTGGCGGAGTTGGCATAGAGTTCGACTGCTTCCCTTCCTTCATTTCGGTCGCGTGTATCTCCTTGGCGGGGCGTGCTTCGGCATTCTTCAACAACATCTGCTGCTGCTTTTCCGCGAGGAGAAGATAAGACATAAGCTCTGAGTGTTGGGTGAACTTCATATTGCGGTACTGCTGCGCTAGAATTGCACAAGCTGGTGGGAAGGTTGAGAGCGTCTTATCTATCATGTCAATGTCGGTGATGGTGTCGCCGCATAGCCTGAGTTGCGCCACGATTCGATGGAGTTCCGAGTTGAAGGCGAGAAAGTTCGGGAAATCGAGGACTCTGAGGCTGATCCAATCGCTGCGTGCTTGTGGCAAGAAGATGGTCTCCTCATGTTTGAAGCGTGCCTCTAATGCTGTCCACAGTTCCGCCGGGTTTTCCACCTGGATGTACTGTTGACGTAAAGATGCATCGAGGTGTCTTCGCAGTATCAGTAAGGTTTTCCACCTGTACGGCGCTGGGATCTCATTTTCAGGCTCTGTCTCCAACGTCGCGTCCAGTTCTTCTGCGCAAAGGTACGTCCACATGTCCACGTTCCAGCCGAGGTAGTTCGACCCGTCCGGTTCAAGAGGATCGAAGAAGAGCGGCTGTATGCGGGTGTCCCGTGTGCGAGCGTGTGTCGCCATGACTGTGATCTCTATCTTTTATAATTCTAGCTGGTTGCCCTGATTTGTATCCGACACCCTTCCCCTAATACCCGTAAGCGCAAATCTGACCTCTACCCGAAGGTGTGTATATGTGAGTCAAAACTGTGCAAGGTCTGAGCTATGGATGAGAAAGATTGTGGACACACAAAAAAAATCAGAGTAAAAGAAAAAAAAATGAATTAACAATGAAAGAAAAAAAAATAAAAAAAATCAGGGTATCGAGCAAAAACGTGCTGATAACGTGTTAAGGTAGAGACTTGAGCATGACGAAGTCTAATGCACAAGGGATATGTCTGGCTTGGTTAGGCCAGGTTTATATACTGAAGGTTACTACGGGGTGGGTGGTAACCATTGATTACATCTCTAACCACCTTGGTGAGTGGTTGGTTAATGAGTGTATCGGTGGTAGGTGAGGTAGTTAGGCTCTTAACTACTGACTAATAAATGATGAACCCTGGAGTAGCTAGAGGAATCTCGTGCTATCTCAACAGTGGCACTGTGGGGGATGGCGAGGGGTGTAACACCGTGGAGCTGGATAGGGATGGTTTTAGGGTTGTAGCACTGTGGGGGATGGCGAGGGGTGTAACACTGTGGAGCTGGGTAGGGATGGCGAGGGGTGTAACACTGTGGAGCCGGATACGTCGGGGCCCAGGATGTAGCTGCTGCTATCGAGGCGGGCGGTGACCAGGTCGAGGCGGTTATGGGCTACGATTCCATGAAGGGGGTGGCACCGATCCAGCGTCACAAGATCTCTGTGTCTTGGAGCCCGTTAACGAGGGCCCAATGGAACACCACGGTTTTAGGGTTTACGAATGTGATTCCACACGCCCTCGCAGTGACACGGGACCGATGCATTTTTAGGGTTCAGGGTGATAAGCTGGCCCATAAGCTTCGTGAGAGGTTTGGCAGCGGAGGCGGAGGCACTTTGTGGGAGCACGACAGAGGTGGAGATATCGCAGCGGACTGGAACGACGGGTCTTAGAGCGGGTGCTAATCCTTGAACCCTCGCCCTGTACCAACTCTAGTTTGCGATGTTTCGGGTTCACCGCTGCATACATGTGTTGTTTATGTGTGTAATTACCAGTTGAGCTTTGTGCCCGGGGTTGCAATACCAGAAGTTGACTGGCCCATAGGCTTCGTGGGAGGTTTAGGCAGTGGAGGCGGAGGCACTTTGTGGGAGCACGACAGAGGTGGAAATATCGCAGCAGACTGGAACGGCAGGTCTCGGAGCGGGTAATCTCTGAACCCTCGCCTTATACCTACTCTAGTTTGCGATGTTCCAGGTTCACCGCTGCAAACATGTGTTGTTTATGTGTGTAGTCACCAGTTGAGCTTTATGCCCGGGGTTGCAATACCAGAAGCCGACGGTACTGATGTATTCAACAGTTTAACTTTTGCGTGCTGACCAGTATTCAACGATGACGGAGTCAATTGCATTCACCGATGGGGATGTGATTCAAACCATTGTATGGCCCTACCTAGCAGCGAAACTGTTTTCCATGGGTGATAGATCCGAAGAGGAGCATGTTCGTGATACTGCTATGGCAATCCTGAACATGAGGACGCTATCGAAGGAGTGGAAGACGTTGGTCGACTCTACGTTGGAGGGAGCCGCTGTCCGGGTGACGATGGAGCTTGGTTTTACAAAACGTATCGTGCAGCAGCTCGACTGGACGGAGTACTTCAAGAAGAATATCCGGAGGATTTTGAGACTCCTCTCTACGGACTGGTTGATCGCAGCTTCACACGATATGGAGCTCCTCGGCCCGGTGCATTCTCTATCAGCAGCTCAGCTTGAGGAGCTCGTCGGCTTGCTCAGAGAGGCGAGGAAGCGTGGGAGGAAATCAAAGGCCAGCCGCCATCTCAGCATGTTTGAGGGGTACTACATCCCACCACCACGTGCTGTGAAGAGCATTCCTTGTGCACCTACTTATCCTTCCTTGATGGGAATTGCAGATAAGCTCCGCATGCGTTAAATGATCATGCCTTCGTGTAACCTGTATTGTCAAGTGAGATTCGGGAGAGGTCAGCTGTAATCCAGCTGTAAGAGAAAAGGTCAAGAGAGGTATGGTACTTGTAATCTTGCCAGTCTTCGGCAGTCATGAATGTTCAAACCGTGAAATTTTATGTCTGTCCATTGAATCTGGAGCTCGTACATTGAATCTCGTACACCGGAGCTACGGTGCAATAGCAATTCAAGGCCATCGGGCACGTGCACTGAATCTCATACACTGGAGCCATGGTGCAGGAGCAATTGATGGCCGTGGTACAAGAGCAACTGAAGGCCATGGTGCACACTCGGGAGTGGGAATTCTGCCCACGGAATGACCCTAAAACTGGCCAGTGTCCGAGCCTCTTCCTCCAGTCAGGAGCCACAGCCCTAGTATCCGTCACCGTAGAGGCCATGGCCATGGCCACGGCAGCCGTGACCATGGCCATAGCAGCCACGGGCAGATATTGTGGCAGAAAGTCTGGGTTTGGTATTTTGGGCAGCCAAATCCCTGGGTTCGGGTTTAGGGTTGACTTTCCCTCGATCCGAGGTCGACGTCCCATGGTTTTTGACGCCAGGGTTGGCTCTTGTTACCATGGTGGCATTATTCTTGCACGATCGCACCCTGATTTCAGATGATATCATTGTGACCCTTAGCCCAGGCCCCCCTGAACCCTGCCCATATCTGCTTCACCCTGCCCCTGTCCTGTGTCCGCTTGGAGATTTGCCTCAGAGCGTTGTGGCCATCTGCCTGGTTGCCGGTGTGCCCCATCGCCGGCGAGCTCGGCGGCTCCGCCGTCATTTTTCTGTTCCATGGGTGTGAGTGACAGTGTTAGCGAGCCAGGGAGAGGACTGCATTCCCACGGCGGACGTGTCTGAGGTTTTCCTCCCCATCTCTGTCTCCGTTCCTCCTGAACTTCCAGGCCTGAAGCAAAATCAACTGTATCGTTGAAATTCACAACCCCTGCTCCTGGATTAGCTGAGCAGTCCATTTCAGTGAACAAATAAGTGCAATTCTGCTTCGGTGGAATCCACTTGAAGAGCGGAGATCTCGATCCGAAAGCAAGTGTTTTTCATCTGGGTTGCTTCCAAATGCCTTCGGATTCGTTCAGTTTTCTGATGATCTGGAGGTTATCACATCCGACTGCGGACACAGGCGGCCGAGAACGTGTCACCATCATACACGTCTTAGTGTGTCTTTGAAAGACGACCAGAGCTTAAGCCGTGACAATGGCTTCAGCACCGGCGCATCTCTGCTTCTAGGAGTCGATGAATGGACGGCAACGAGCGAAGCATGAGCAGTGACTTTCATCCGAGAGCAGGTGGTTTATTGTGAGACGGGTCAATTCTTTACCGAAGCTTCGTTTTCGTTGAGTTTTTGATGAGCTAGAGTTTCCATCATCCGGGTTTGGATACACGTCAGGGCGTTTGGTGTTGGAGGATCTGGGAACCGTAGCCGTCCGTTCCGTATGTCTTGACTTTGGTTTAGTTTCCCGTGAACGATTGGGTACAGATTCCGGGTGGACCCTTCAAGTCAACAGGCATCGATGTGTCTCTATAGCAGTACATCATAGTGCGGGATTTTGATGATGTTGTGGCCCGACGGACGGTTGCAGCCCGACGGATGGTTGCAGCGCGGAGGACAGGGTAGTAAGTAGGTGAGGGCTTTTTCACCAAGCTGCTTCGGCACCGTGTGTTCATCTCGGCGTGAGGATGGATGTGGATTCGGGGAAAGATTTACATCATGGTGTATGTGACTTGTGCATTTGTTCTGTTGATTATTCTGTTGTCGTTTGTGGCATGCAAATCTCACACTTGTGAGTCTCGTGTAATTCTGCTGCAAAACGTATCCTTGTTGAATACCGTGACCCTGCACTGCCTAATCGTTGCTTGGACTTGGTGTGATATGTGGGTCATATCTTATGCAGTTGGGCAAGCGTAAAAGGAATGATGAGGGCACGAGCCTGGGCGAGGGTGCAATTCCAGACGACGGGTGAGACTTACTTGCAAACTCCAAGTTGGAACTTGAAAACAGTATCCTACGAGATTGGAAATATAGGCAGTGACCAGGTTGTAGCGGCTTCTGAAGTGCATTGGGTTCTCGTAGAATTGGGATACCGCATATAAATTCACGACGAGTGCCGGAGGTTTGGATGTTTTGCGGCCAGAGAGAAATGGTTGCATAACAGAACTGTTATGTCCAATGTGTGTCCAATAGTATTGACGTGGTTTCATCAAAAGCTGAGAGCAAGTGAGACACATGTGTTGAAACACTCTTGTATGGTGCGGATCATGTTGTCCTCCTTTGCTTCCGAAGCACAAGGCTTTTCCCAGTCACAGCGGGAAGCAAAAGTGGCTTCTGGGGAAGTCGTGTGAGGATCTGGAGGCTCGGCATCGGTTTCCATTCTCTGACAAGCGTCTATCAAGCTTGCCGAAGGGTGATAGATTTCCGAAGCTGATACTGGAAGCTGCTGAACGGTGTGAGATGGCGGTGGTGGTTGTGTCGGATGAGTTCCTGACGTCAAAGTGGCCCATGATAGAGCTGGGTACGTTCGTGTGAGCATTGTCAGGATCCAATCCGGGATTGAAGATCCTTCCTGTCTTCTTTGGGATGTCAGTGAGTGACCTTGGGAGCGAATCAAAGCAGGGTCATCGGTGCATGGTTGAAGTTGTAGAACGAATGGGAGAGGGATGATCCGCGGATCATAGCAGCGGAGTCCGAGGAGGCATTGAAGGTGATGCGATCATTCAATGGCATTGTGTTCAATGGAGATGTGAACGATGTTTGGAGCTACGAGACGGATGTTGCGAAAGAAATTCGCAGTGTGGTCGGACCGGATGTAAAGTGGGAGGATTCCGATGTTCAAGGGCGCTCAAGTATACGTGAGGTACGTTGAAGTGGTATTTGTCGTTGATTCCGAGGCTCTCGGATGTTTGAGCAACGTCAAACTCCACTCCCACTCAGCGTGGGACGAGAATGACTGTACAGGCCAGTGCGCATTGCGAGGCTGGCTCCGGTGAGTTGTTGAGAGCCACCCCAAATCTAAGGCACAGATTCGTCTCGAGCAAGTGTTATCATGCTCTTCGTTTCGGTGGACATGGTGCAGCATCACCAGACCGACAAGTATTAAGCGTTGATGCCACTTCTTCTGCACTTGTCAATCGGCATGTTCTTCAATCCCAGGTGCCCGAGAGAAAAACATCAATAGGAACTCCTTCTGTGTATTATAAAAATTCATTTTGTAGGGAAGAAAACTCTATGTTTTGGTATATCTTTCTAGAAGTTTGTCTCATTAGCGCTTAGGGTGGGGTTAGCTTTGGAAAATAATGATGCCATCGAAGAGTGCCTGTTTATAAAAAATGAGATGTTCTATGGATGTATTTTGGTATTGGGGTGGAAGGCTTCTGGCCACCGGAGGCCGTGATGGGCATGCTCAAGAGGATTGATGCAATGAACTTGGAACAAGAGGAGCTTGCTAAGATTCAAAAACGATTATGTAGTCAGAGCAACCCCAACAAGATTTGATTGTCGTGGAAGATTTGGTAGATAGTGGTGAGATAGTGAGAACTTCTACCCTGTAAAAGTAGAAGATTCTCTCTTCTAACCACTTGTTATCATGTATCCATCAACTTGTTATAAAAATTCCTCCAGCCCTCGCTTCTAAACAAGCTGCATATGTGCATGTCCGCATATAAAAGAACTAGCTTTTGAAACTAGCAATTTTTTTGACATTCTACTACATGAGAGGACCGTCTTGGAACATTGCTTGAGACGGTTGCCACATCTTGGGAACAACGACTCGTGTTACGCGACTGCGATCAGTGTTACGCGACTGCGACCAGTGTTGCACGACCGCGACCAGTGTTGCACGACCGCGACCAGTGTTGCACGACCGCGACCAGTGTTGCACGACCGCGACCAGTGTTGCACGACCGCGACCAGTGTTGCACGACCGCGACCAGTGTTGCACGACCCTGGCCGTGAACTCTCAGTCGCGAGGTGCCCTTAAATCGTCAACCGTGGACATTGGTTCCAAGACCAAAACATGGCCCGAAGTAGAGTTTTTGGGGCAGCGAGGGCAGGACTGCCACCAGTAGGAGATGAGAGGCAATGTTGTAGGCAGTACTGCCATGGTGTAGCGGTGTTTCCAACCAGAATATCAGGGTAAATGGCAGGCTGTGACCTTCTACCTGAGTCCGTAACCGTTGGAGAACCCAAAATTGAAAGTGTCAATCAAGTGGGACTTTTTGTGTCCACGGTTACACTGCCGCGTACGCTTCCTATGTTCCCCATCGTCTTCGTCGTCCATGTTCTTTAATTTACATCCCCTGTTCTACAAGAGGTCGTCTAACCGGATGAAACGCTGGCACTGCCTACGGGTGGGTCGTACCCGTTGCGAGTCGAGCTGGGGTCAAGCTCCACAGCAACCAAATGGAACATCTCTTTCAGGATCGCGTTTGCGTCCAAGTCGCTCGTCAACGCCCTCGTCATGGTCGGGTCCGCGAACCTCCCTGGTCTCAGGCGGTTCTGCACGTTCAAGTGGGCAGTGTTACAACCCATGTTGCATTGGAAACCAATGTGGGCAGAGACAACGCACCTCAACAAACGCGCGGACATTTCGGATGACGCTGTACCCACACTCGAATGTCCCGTGTTGCTGCGCGACTGGGACCTCGACGTACCTTGGCTCGTCGTGTTGCGTCGGTCCTCGCAAACTCTGCCATGCCCTGTGAACCAAATTCGCGAACCGGAGGTTGGCTTCGTCGGGGATATGTCCGGAAGATCCGAGGGAGTCCAGGTGGTAAGTCGCCTCTCGATCAAAGATGTAGAGAGACCAGTGCCGGTCCTTCCAGTAAGGAACCACAATGTCAACAAGCGCGGCTCCCTCGACCGCGTTCGAGATGTTCAGGTAGCCGCGGCCTAGTTGTGAGGCGTCCTTCCCCCCCTTCCCATACATGTCCACCGCGCTGTAGAACCATGTAGAGGCAATGTGGAGGCCCACGCGCTGCTCCCGGGAACACGCAAACCAGTAGGTGGCCAGCATGAAGTCCAGGATGTTGTTGCCCAGCCACTCCTGACCGCTTAACAGCACGCGCACTTCCTTCACGGCGATGGTGACCTCCTTCCTGTGGTTGGGGTAGAATGTAACGCCTTGCGGGACAGCCTCGGACCCCCGTGCACCGGACAGCCCCTCTATCATGGTCTCAATTCGGAGACCATCGAACACGTCCTGCGCGCTGATTTCGTTGTACTCGACCGGAATCACGCAGATGGACCTGTAACACTGGACAATAACCGGAGATTAAAACACGCCTCCCGGACACACTCATCGTCGAACTCCTGCTGCTGCAAGCCTCTAGGATGCACCCCACATGTAACACTGGGGTCCATTGACCCCTTTCTTTGCGGCATCTTCCCGGGTGCTGGTGGACCGGACGTGGTGTTACAAGCGGTGCGAACCTGATCAGGAGCGGCAAACCGTGAGCTCCCTGCTTCGTCCGATGTCGGGCCCACGCCAACACCGGCAGAACCGAACCCGGGTGCCCAAGGGTGGAGGTCTATGAAGTAGGACCAGTGTTCGCTGGACGGGCTCAACGGAGGCAATCCAATCGAGTTTTTCAGCACGTATCGCTGGACGCTCTCCGCCGTGGACAATCCTAGAAGCCACGACTGCATCAACCGCAACGAGGTGTCCTTGGTCTCACGCGCTGTCCATGGTTCGGGATGAATGGCAGTGTTCCACGGGTTCCTCAAAGCCTTGTACGGCGTGTCGTCGACGAGCAGCGTGTTGGACTGGTCGAACCCCCTCCCCTTCTCGTCTGCCCACACCAGCGAGAGCTCCTTCAACATCGCAGCCTTCCTGTCGTTCTTGGGGTCCTTCAGTGTCGTAACCGTGCATTTGTCCTGAGCCCACACAAACAGGAGCTCCTTCCTGCGCTCGCCAAACGCCGCGTCAACGAGCCCAGAAACCTTGTCCTTCATCCCCGAGCTCCACACCGCAACATGAAAGTGCTTGAGGCAGAACTTCAAGAACTCCTTGCACCCCGGGCGAATGTAGACGTTGAAGTTACCCACAACCTTGTGGGCGGCCGGTCCGACTACGGGGGCGGTCCTGTAAATTGCTTCCAACAGCAGCCCGTTCAGGTCCAAGATCAACAGCTTCTTTCTGGGCGCCACCACACCCTGCTTAACGCCGCGTCCATCGGCATCACCCTCCGCCATGTTCCGAGTCGAGGGTGTCCTCTTCCTTGGCTGGGACCGGGCAGCGGTCGTCCCGCGCGCCTTCGCTCGCCCCGGGCCGGCTGGTGCAACACTGGATGCCCCCCTCGCGGGTTCGTGTGCATCAGGGATCACCGTGTCACCGTCTTGCCGCCCCACAACTTCGTCTGCATCGTCAATCACCGGGGCCGAAGGTGTAGCACTGGACCCCCCCCTCGTACCTTCCGTTCTGGGCGGAATCTCAGTGTCCGAAACTGTGACACTGTCTTCCCCCCTCCCGCCCTCCTCCGCATCCAGAATTGCCGGGGCCAGGGGTGCAACACTGTCGTCTCGTTGCTCGCGTTGGTCCACCTCCATTGGGCCCGCGACCCCCGTCGGAACACTGACGGTGCGGTGCGCGTCTCCTCCGGGCCACATACCCTCGTCCTCCAGAGCCATCGCATCCCCCATTTCCTCCACCATCTTCAGGACCGACGCTCTCTTCCTCGCAAGAGCATCCCCTAGAGGATGCGTCCACAAACTTGGCAAATGCCCCAGGTCACGATCTTCGCGCGTCGACAGGGCAGTGCGCCAGTCCCGTGAGACCTCATCCCACACTTCGCCGGTCCGTGCCATCCACATCCTCTGGAACATCGCGGGGCGGCCCAGCGCTATGTCCTGCAGCGCCCTGAGCCTCACCGTACGCGCCCACAGCATAACACCTTCGACAACATCACCTCCCTCGCCTGCTCTCACTGCCGCCACCTGTGCCAGGAGCTCTCGTTCCAGCTCCTCCCCCTGCCCTTGCAGGATCCCCACGTAATAGGCATGCCCTCTAGCCACAAACGTCGACATGGCACGGCTGAACTCTAGAGAAGTGCACAGACGCACAACGAGCTCCCTGTACAACCCAAGTGTGGGGCAGGAAAGGGTCCGATATCGTCCGTAGCGATCATCGAACACCATTCTCAGGACACGCACAAATGGCATTGGATCGGCCCGCCCCACCCTCCCCGACACCAGGAGCGCCCGCACGACCTCCGCCTCGATCGCTGCCACACGGTCGCTCAAACGTTAGATTGGACCCTCGCGATACTGCGGATACACGACGCGTGCGATTCGCAGCACCGCAGATGCGTGATGCCGACAGTGCGTGGCATTGAAACTCCTGTAACACTGCCCGCATGGAACATTTCTGGAGAACAATGAGAGGATACGGTCCAACAAGACGACATAACACCGAGGGGGCGCAACACTGCCGTGGAATCATGTGAAAGGGTCAGGACTCCACTCACCGTCATGCTGGAAGGGAAGGGGTGGGAGTCTCGTTCTAATCACTTCCAGCCCAGTGATTGCGTGCCATACCGGACACCAATCCCACCGAGCCGCCTCCTCTTCGTACGCATGCTCTCGCATGTAATCGGCCGACGCTGTCGCGACTGCCATCTCTGCATGAGCAACGACTTGTTTGAGCAGCCCTTCGTACTGCGACTTCTGCACTTCCCACCGCCTCTCATCGTGTCCCCATTGAATGTAATCGCCCAGCGCACGGGCCGCCTCGAAGGGCCGTCCTTCCCGTACACTGTAGGCAAGGCCTTCGAGGGAATTCGACACCTCGGCTCTCACGGCCGGATGCACTGCTGAATCGTGCTGCAAAACCAGCGGGCCGCATGCAACGTTAGTTCAGGACGAATGCAACACCGGCAGCGCAGCCGTGCTCAGTTCACGCGGGGACCGGACTGGGAACTCCGTTACCTTCTTCGTTGAATTCCACCACCCATAGAGCGAATAGAAGGCACCCTTGAAATCATCGGTGGAAAATGCTGCGTCCCACTCCCGAATGAACTCATCTCCACTCAAGTGCTCCCACTTCCACGGCGTCGGGACCCCCGGTGAGATGCTCCTCAGATGGTACAAACCAGGCACCGTCATTGGCTCCACCGGGCGTGGCAGCAGCGTAATCGCACGTGACTTTGCAAGCTCCCGGTCTCGGACGTCCTCCGCATATGCATCCCGCCCGGCCAACAACTTCTCCACGCGCTCGGATACCCCCCCTGCCTTCATGCCGTTGTAGTGAGCATCACTGCACATTCCAACTCCGGTAGCCCAATACCGATGCAGCCCCTCATCCTGTTCGAGTGCCAGCTCACCCGGAGTGTGTGCGCCACCAGTATTCGGTGCAGGACCGGATGAATCCCCTGGAACATAGCCTGCCGTGGGCGTTCCCTCCTCCATGGCCGTGTCCTCTGTGCGAGAGACGTGCGGAAGAACACCGTGCACAACCACGTCCGAACCCACGCGCTCGCCGCAGTCGTGGTTCGTCTCTAAACCCTCCATCTCTTGCACAACGTCACACCGTTCTGCAGTGTTACACCGCGCCGAAAGGTCGTAGGGGTCGTCAGTGCTGCTTCCGGGCGCGCTGTCAACATCCCCAGTGTTACACGTCTCCGCGGGTTCGCCCGGTTCATACCCATCGCGTCCTCGGTCCAGATCCTCCTGGTACATCTGCGACACTATCGTTGTTGACTGCAGCAACACCAGCGACGAGGCTCAGATCAACACTCCCAAAATTTCTCCCCGACAACGCGACATCAACGATAGAACACCCTAAGCCCCACGAGCATACTCACAGTCGTACTGCGGAGATGTTCCTCGCCGATCGCCGATCCGCGTACCCTTCTCTTCCCTTCTCGAATGTAATGGGTGCTGGGACGTTTGGCGCCGGGCGAGTCGCGTCCACGCCCTTGTGTCACATCACCTGCGTCGGGGTGCCGCCCAGCCATGGAATCCCTCACCTGAACCCGAAATTCACTGGCGCTGTCGTCCCCACCAAGCCCCGTCACGGTCATCGGAGGCTCGTCGGTGAACCGCCCTGGAACACTAGGACCCTCCTCGTCAGCCCCGCCCTTCATAGCATCGATCGCAAGCCTTGGGCTCTCCTCCCTCCCGCGCAAACCCAAGAATGCCTCGGGTCGCACTCCCTTTCTCGCCCGTCCCTGGCTCGATGGACCGCCCTTGTCAATTCGTGGCGGCAGCGGACCCACGATAATGTCCGGGGGGACCGGACGAAGCCCCGCTTCGCCGAGCGGAACATCGGCCCCTCTCGCTCGCGGAGCTTGCTCATCCTCGTCGTCCCCTCCGATGTCCTCTCCTACCTGCCCAACCTGACCCTACTTTGTCACGGCGGCAATGTCCACATCCCTGTCCTTTGCCAACAACTCCGTGGCTTTTCCCTGCCCGCTCTGAAACTGAGGATATGGGAGAATTCTCGCCCGACGCCCATCCTCCAACAATGCCCTCTCACACCCCGTGACGAACCTATGGTTGTTCAACCGATTTTTGCTGGAGAAGGTCGCATCCCCACAATGCAGGCAAATAAACTTGCGCCGCGCTTGTCCTGGAGCGAGTGGTGCCCGCGCGTCCTTTGCCAACTCCAAAGCGAGCTCCTCGAACTTCTCCTTGCTGGGATAGGTGATCGTGAATCTCGCAGCATCGATCGTGAAGTCCTGCACTACGTACGGCTCCTTCCTCGGCGGCATCGCTCCCAAACCCTACCACCCACAGTCTATACAACATTGATTGTCTCCAACCCATAGAGCACTACTCAATCCATACATGCGCTCCCTTCCAAGCAGTAGCGAACCCACATCGCCCAAGAAACCCTAATTTCCTACTGCGCTATCGAACACCAAAATTTCGAACACCAAACCCTAAACCCGCAAACCCTAAAACCCTCTCCTCCCATCTACACCCACCAACAATTCGCGGGCCATCATGCACTCCCAACTTAACCCTCCACCTCTTCCACTTCAGGGGACGCTAACACGTCTTTCATACCGAGTCCTTGCAGAGAGTACTTTCCTAGATCATAGCATCGGGAATGCCAAT
Organism: Bryoerythrophyllum caledonicum; assembly: GCA_963971425.1. Taxonomy (NCBI): domain Eukaryota; kingdom Viridiplantae; phylum Streptophyta; class Bryopsida; order Pottiales; family Pottiaceae; genus Bryoerythrophyllum; species Bryoerythrophyllum caledonicum. Next base: position 26,396,454 of record OZ020522.1, read on the forward strand.
CCAATGGTTTGAACTGTACACAACTAAGGCGTATAACCCATTACATTGCCAAATCCCCGCGACATAAGAGTGAAAACCGTGTTTAGAATAGGTTGGCAAGTGGAGGGCGTTAAAAACTTCGTTGTTTGCAGTTTTTTTTTTTTTTTTTTTTTTTTTTTTTAGGAGACCGACTTCCCCGAGTGTTTCAAAATCCAGACCTTTAAAAAAAAGTTGTGGACATCTCATCATATGGGGGGAGAAATAAATGTGTCAGTGTGGAAAATCTAGATCCTTTGCATGGCAATCGACTATAAAAAAATCGACCATCTAAATCTTTTGCATAATCAATCGACTATTAAGAAATCAAACAGTCATGTGAGAACAGGAGGGCAATGATGTGTTCGGAAGTCCCAAACCGAGGCCTTGGAAAATAGAAATGTGGGTGCATGAGTGAATAACATTTTTCAGAAAATAAGAATAGGAAAATATATAGAGTAAAGAAAGAAACACGGCAAGATATCGATACATAATTCTAATAAATTACATTAACGGGCGCAACAAATCTGGATACACAACATGCTATAAAATAAAAGGAAGAATAATAAAGTATAGAGAAAAGAACTACAAGCTATCGTATAACATGATATAAAAGGTATAAACCAAAAGAGGCAGGTGTTGCAAAATTAGTGTTATCAAAAAAATACACTTATCCGAGGGGAAGGTGGAAGACACTAGCGTTAAATGAAGAGATTAAGAAGAGACAGGAAATGGAAGGGGGGAAAAAAAAACAAGACGAGATAGAGACCAATAAGCATATTAATCATCCAAGGGGAAAAAATTGCGCGCATGGCATATCTGAGGAGCAGCTCCGCCTCATACAAATTTTAGAATCCACTTGCACGCCTGTGAGTTACCTGGTGATTCTACAACAGTGCGCTCTTATAATCTATTGGAAATCTGGGCCTGCACGCAGCGTGGAACGGGGTTAACTTCAGTAGTGTCATCGCTTGAAGCAACACATGCTTCGCTCATGCCTCGCTCATGCCTTGCAAGAAAGTGAACACTACGTAAGCCATGGCATAGAAAGTACTGCCATTGAGCAGATCACACTATTTTCAGATGGGTTGGCTTATCCTCGAAATTTACAACGTACATTGGGCGGGAGGGTCGTAAGACATTGTGACGCTTCAGGGAAAACCCAAAATCCACGAGAGGGTATCAACGAACGGGTGTGGGTGCAGTTCAAAGCGAATCGTCGACTACGCATGCGTACCAGTGTTCCAATGGTTGCTATACTATGTTCCCCACGTGTAACAGTGTCAGTACACGTCAAGTACGCCAGGCAGTGTTACAGGGCAACACGAAGGCCAGTGTTTTACGACTTTAACCCTTAAACGATGGAGCCTATGACCGTGGCAGCAATCCAGATTTTCAATCAACTATGTGCTCTAGTTTCTCACCAAATACAAGTGGATTTTTTCTTCGAAAAAATTCAGAGATGATATCACGTGTCCCGATTATGTTACAAGAATCACAGATTTTTCTGTGAAAATTTGAATTTATTGTGATTTTCTGAAGGAAAAGTGAAGAAAATACAAACTATGCTGAAATATTCCGAAAATTTCACCAAATGTGGACATTACAGTGCCAAGACTCATGGTGTAAACGAAAGTTCCGTTTTCGGCCAAAATTAGAACCACGGTTACAGGTCCAAGTTCAAATTGCAACAACTTGATCGATTTTACGTGTTTTTTTAGTTTTCAGAATGGTATGGAAACCAGGCATCCTTGGCTTCATTTCATCAGCTGGACAGTTGGACAGTTGGACTCAAGTTCAAAAAATATCATTCCGATGGCTTGAATTCGGATCTAGAGCCAAAGCTAGAGGTTTCCCAATTTCGCTGTGTTGAGATCCTTGCCAAAAGCATTTTCTTTCTCGGGTAAAACATGATTACCTCAATGATGCCAGTTTCATCATCGTCTAATGCTTGTACATACGAGGAACTCCACCGGAAAGAAATGGATGAAAAAAATCTGTTCACATTGATTATCATCCAACAATGTCATCCGAGAAGCCAATCTCTGGCTGCTTCGGCGTTCAAGGGTTGACCAGTGTTACAGGGAAACATAGGCCAGTGCTACGCGACTGCGACCAGTGCTACAGGGCGACGCAGGCCAGTGATTCCAGAAGCCCCGCCTTGACTATCCAAGATTCGTTTCTCACGTGTTTGAATCTGAACAGAACGCACCATGTTCGAACACTGCGACCAGCGATACACGACTTTGAGCAGTGTTACAGGGCGATGCAGGCCAGTCCTGCACGACTACGACCAGTGTTACATGACACGAACCGTGAACTCGACACGCCATGGGGTACCCTCAAATCGTTAACTACAACCCCTTGTTCCTGGACCAAAACATGGCACAAGGCAGTGTTTCAGACATTGAGAACGCAGCCCATGGAAGGAACCCTTGTCACATCCCTTGATTCTGCAAACTTGGGTGGACCGGAAACATGTGAAAAACACGAGCCTGTGAGTGCTACAGACACGACTGCTCCACAACTACTGCAACACAAGTGCTACATCGTTACAAACATCTCATCGTGAAGCAAGACCGGGCACTCCGAACTTCCCTATCTACGTGAGCAAAATGGTGCAGCAAACTTGTGAGTCAACATGGAGAGTCATTTACATACATGCAACACTAACTGCCTCAAAATAAGGTTCCAGGCCTCCGGCTACATCAAGGTTTGCGAACTTCCGGCCCCTTGTTCTTTGCGTTGATGGCAATGAGGGCTTTGATGGGAATGTTGTCATCTTCGCCTACGGCTTCTAGTACGGCCGAGAAGCTGCTGCAATCCGTATGGTGATGCGGCTCCAAAATTCCACCGAATTGGGCCAGCCATGGGCCCTTGAGGTGAATCGGAGATGAGGCAAGGTGAACATCCCTACAACGCATGCACTTGTACACCTGACCTGCAATCATCTTAGCCACACATGGAGCATGCATAAAACACCCACATGATGATAGAATCGCCGCTTTCCATACAAACCCCAGTCCACAATACGCACAACTCTCCCTGCCCTCGAATCCCAAGGGGGGGACAGATGATGCCTCCGGATAGACGAAAGGCATCGGTGTCTGGAGTGTGAGTGACCGTCGCCTTGCTTCAGCGACTTTTGATCGGGCAGCTGCCAATGCCCCAGCAGCCGCATCGTGCGCTGCACGCTGCGACGCCACGTCCAACTCCATTTGACAAACCTCCGTTCGAAATGCAGCGTCTGCCTCCCGCGCCAGGGTGAGCTGCGCCGACAACCGATCTGTCTCCGCGGCCTTCACTCTGTACTCTGCCGCCATAGCGCCTTCACGGAGGAGGCGTCTTGTCTCTCTCAATGCTACAGTGTATGCATCATTCAGCGCGTCCTCCACATCCACACCTTCGGCGTTCATCTTGTCGAGGGCGGCGTTCAGCTTCAGTTGTCCGTCTTGAAGCAAGGCCGCAGAAGCTTCCACTCCAACAAGGCAGGTGCGTTCTTCCTCCTCGGCAGCGAGAAGACCTTGAATGGGGCCAGCGCTGCTGCTTGCTTCAGTCGAACTGCCAGACATTTGTGCGATGATTGCGCACAAGCCCTCAACCTGGCAGCGCGTCGCAATAGGCCCAAGCTTCTGGGGGTTGCGGTGCACGTTCCTTGATCGCTGCTTGTGCCGCTCCAGCGCTTCGGCGCACCAATTGACAGGCATTTTGTAGACGAAGGTGGCGTAGCAGGCCTTCAGGAAACGCATGGAGAGGAAGGAGTTGTCGGGTTTGTTACCGTAGACCTTGAAATAGTGCCGCCCGAATAACTTCAGCTGTTCCACGTCCCTGCACCTCCCCATTTCGTAGCGATGGTGTCGAGCGCCCGCCTTCCAAACGTCCGTGACTTCCTTGTCAGTGATGAAGCGATAATGCTTGGGGACGTCCCTGACAAGCGGACCTTCGGCACAGAGCCCCACGCGCACGGTGAAGAATTGCCGCCCATAATGTGCGTCCCGCCCCAACAACATGGGTGCCGCCGCGATCATGCGTTCCCGCACATCTCTGCGAACATTCGCGAAGTCGAACGGCTCATCAAACTCCTCCGTGCAAAGCGCGCGGTTTAGGGCATCCGATGCGACGGCGTCGCCAGCATCCGACGATGACTCGTCGCCGTTGTCGCAAACGTCGGCCGCAGGAACCTGAAGCACCGGCGTCGGGCTGCAGCTCGCCCTCCGCTTCCGCGAGCCCGCCCTCTCCTGCTCTAACTTCATAGGTTAATGTGTAACAGTGACTGCTGCAGCAACTGTTGTAGAACACTGCACTCCCAGAACAACAAGCGGACGAGACACCGGTGTTGCACAACCAAAAAAAAGGAGCGGATGAAACAAACGAGATTGCGCTTCCAAAACAACGAGTGGCTGAGGCAGGAAAGACACCAGCCCTTGTCTGAGACACTGCTTCGTCGGTGCTGACGAGGCCTACTGCGTTCTCATCGTGTCGGGCTAGAATGACGTTACAGCCTGATGTAGCATAGGACACTGATGATCTCGACGTGCAGTTACTGATCTCAATCGATTCAGATGCCAGCCAGCAGTCATCCAAACTTGTGTGAATCCACAGATTGGAGACCCTGGGTTTGGCGACTCGTGCCCAATCACGACTGTAACCGATTCCTAATCATTGTGTGCTCGTCCTGATCCATCAGTAATGATGTATACACATTATGTGATGGATCCAATGAATAAACTGCTGCAACACGTATCATCCAGAGTTATGACATGTAACACAACTCTCAACATTGGGTTCCTAAATGTCCCTGGTTCTGGAGGAATTACACCATGTAACACACGGTCCCTAAACATGTAGCACACGGTCTCTAAACATGTAACACGGAGTCTCTGAACATGTAACACAACTTTGGCTGGCGTCGCCCTGTAACACTGCTGCATTATCCAGGTACCTCCATGGTACCATCGCCCAGGTATCACCCAGGTATTCTGAGAAGATCACCAGCACATCACACGAATATTAAGATGTAGTGTATCCAAATATTTATTACATAACACTACATATATTGCGTATCTGTCGTTTATATGTCGTATATACTGTATTCAGATCGTGCAGCATTGCCGGTGAAGGCACTGAAGAGGGTTGTGTATATACTATATTATTGTGTACAATAAAAACCCAAGAGCCCAAGGCATTTTCTCTCAAGAAACACTCTGAAACCGCCACTGCCAAAATGTAGGAAGAAGACCTGATCTTGAAGTAAAGTTTTTGATCTGTAACCAATGTACAATCTCAAAACAGACTTCAATAGAAACTCACCATATTTTGTGGGCTACAATCCACCACATGGACGATGGATTGACACTGGATTACAGTGTTCGAAGTCAAGAAAATTGTATGGTTTCTTCCCGCGCCTTTGCCTCGTATCAAAGTTTTGCCCGGTGCCATGGACTTCTGTGCACCATGCCGTGCATATCACTCCACCAGTCGGATTTGGGTGGCCAATCGGAACTGGGTGCCCCTACCTTATTCCTTTTCTCTTCCTACAGCCTACACATCCCAATGCTATATTTCCAAATTCCACCATTGTTGGCCTTAAAGATTGTTAAGATCTTCATCACCTAGTACCTACTCAAATTTCGGACAGCCCTGGGTATTATTAACCCCTAAAGTCGAAATCGACCAGAATGTGGTCGATCTGACTCTGGTCAGGCTCTCAGTTACTAAATTTAGATCGTATGAAGTTATTACCGTTGAAGATTGTAGAGTTTTCCCAGACCTTTAAAATGACACCATTCATGCTTCAAAATTCCTCATACTTTAGGAGATATTCACGGTCAAAGTTTGAAAACACTGTTAGGGCATGCTGAAATCTGCCCAGAACTGCGGTATATGCTCAATTATTCTCAAAATCTGCCCAGAATCAATTAGATCGCAGTAACTTCAAATATTCACCAAAAATTAAGATTTATTTTTTTTTCGAATTTTGTTTTTCGTACATGTAAAAGAGGTAGTAAATCATGATCTCACCGTTTGGATTTCCAATCGGATAATTTTTTACATGCCTTTTTAATTGTTGAAAATGGGCATTTGTATTTGTATTTCAGCATACCTCCATGTGAAAAATGAAGCATTTCTTTAGGTTTTATAGGTCCTATGAGGGTAAAAATTATATGGACGTATTCCTTACTCACATAGGAACAAGAATTTGAAGAGCCTCATGTCAAATTTCCTTTCAAAATCGGTTTTTTTGGCCCCCAAAACATTAGTTTTCCATTCTACAGCAAGGAAAAAATCCTTTTTTTCAACTTTGAACATTATGATCTCCCAAATGGAGAGGAATTTGAATCTAAGATTCGGTATGCATGTACATGTACAAGTTAGGTACTAGATCTTACGGTTACATACTCGAAAATTTGTCAAAAGTTAAAAGTTTTCACCTTGCATTGAAAGAGGGCAGTTTTGAGGGTTTTTGGCAGTTTTGAGGGCTTTCGACTTTAGGGGTTAAGATCCATGCAGGTTAATACCCTATTCAAAATATCACAAGTCCCACTCCAGGAATACTACATGCACACATCAAATTGAACACTGTGGTGTTAGTAATTAATTTTCGTTTAATTTTGGGTACAGCAGTTGAATTTATTCAAATTTCAAGTTTGTTGAACATTTTTCTACACATGGCCCTCCAATTCAAACTCATAAAGAAACCACATGATTGAAGATAGTTCTTGTTCAACAAGATTTATTTTTCTTGGAGTATTTTCACACATATATCAAACCATTCTCTTCTGGTGGTTATTTATATATCTGCATAGAAGCTGGTGATTTTTGAATTCGTTCATATTGGCCTTTCTGTTTTTAATGCTCATGTTTCCAGGATGACAAGAGAATCAAAAAAAGAATTAGGAGGGAAATGAATCAAAGAATGAACCATCGGCATGTCTTTATTTGAATCCCATAGAGTTCAAAGCTCGATCTTAGAGTACCAATTTGATTTTATACGTGGCCCTGGCTCCTCGTTCAATTGTTGGGCATGTTATTCGTTACCACCCTTATTTGGCCCAATCATGATTCATGACTACGCCACTCCCATTGAACATCCCCACACGTTCCTAAATCCACCTTCCTAGAACTTGAAACTATACAAGTTTCATAAAAATCCTTCCTGTGAACCTAAAAAATAATATGTAATGATGTATGTCACCCATGGGAGTTAATATCATCCCTTGGACATTGAAATCCGCCTACGTTTTTTGTAGATGTCAATAAATACCTCATGTGCCTGATTTGGGTAAGATTTGAACAAGTTGGCATCTTACAGAGGTAGACACTCCCTCGCAGTCAACTACCTGGATGAAACTGGACGTCTATTGGAGTCAAACGAGAATTGAACAGTAATTTGCCTAGCTAGGCAACCTGCTTGCAAGTTATACATGTATGAGGTTTCTCTTCCCCCTAACAACCTACATCACAAAAATCCGAGGGTCTTTGAATGATATCGTTCGCATGTGAAAATCATATCATTCCAAGGGGCTCCTGGGTCTAATATATCCTGTATGTCGAAACGATATCGTTTGCATCTTTTGAAAAAAATTATATCGTTATTATGTAGAATTTGTATCACAAAGTTTCAATACAAGATTTATACAAATGATATCTCAAATCCATATGAAAATAATTTTATAGAAATCTGATATGAAATTTTTGAAGGCACAAATAAAATCAACGAAATTGCAAAAGATTGGTTACAACAAACGAAATGAATTAGAAGTATTCAACTCGACACCACCGTATACCGTACCCCCACTGTATGTGGTATCCTACTATATACCCCTTTGAATGCTGTAACCCGCTGTACTCGGTTTCCCTGAGAATACGGTATCCCTGATACATGTGGTATCCCTGATACATGTGGTATCCCGTAGTGGTATACAATATCCCTGAATACACGGTATCTCTACCGTGTTCGAACTCATGTCCTTTCGGAGTCTGTGCCTGCTCTTGACAGCTACCATTGCCAATCAGTGCGTCTGCGTGCCCAGATTCCATTCTCTATCAAGACGCGGACCAGCTGCAAGCCTTGCGCGTGCCATCAACGTGGAGGATTCTATACTTAACCCCTAAAAACCCAATCCATTTTTCCTCAAGAAACACTCCAAACCTACCACTACCAAAAAGTGGCAAGAACATTTAATTTTGAAGTAAAATTTTGGTCATTTAACCTTAGGATCTCAAACAAGATATCTATATAAAGTCATCATATTTTTAAGGCTATAATCCACCGCACGGATTGAGAGATTATCGTGATTGAAATTTTAAAAATGGCTCATTCTTTTCCCTGCATTAAGTGGATCAGCAGGCTTTAACTTCACTTGGTATCAAATTTTTGCACTACATAAGGTCTGATTTTTTTACAATTGTGTTTAATACGATGTTAGTTGCCTACATACCAATTTTTAGGCATAGAAAGGGAGTGTAGCATATTTAAAACACCTGTGCAAGAAGCGGAGGTTGAAAATTTTTGGAAAGTTTCTATTTCACAAATTATTTTTTTGTGAACTCAATATACTTTAGAATGATAATCCAAACGATTGATAAGAAGGTTTTCACCACATGCTGTGGTCAAAAAAATAAAAAGTGGAAAATTTGAAGATCTCTAGGTTTTATGTAGAAATATGTTATTTTTTTCCCCCTTTCCTGAAATGTGTGAAAATGTTTGACATGAGTAAAAATGCTCTTTCTACACTAAAGACTAGAATTCTTTTTTAAAATCTTAAAATAAGGTATTATTCTTTATATGTACAAAAATTCTCAATGTCAATAGAAACTTTTAGCAAACTGCCCGAACTTCCCGGACTCCCCATATTGACCTTTAAATGGTGATAACTTTTGAATCATGAATCCAAAAAAAATTATAAAAATGTCCCCACCAAGCTCTTACAAGGGACAATCTAGTCTAAAATTTTCATAAGGCAATGATTTTTTCCGAATTTTAGGTACCTGCCCAAAATCCAAAATGTACCCTGTGGGTACACTTGGGCTTTTAGGGGTTAATTCCTAAAGGACCGTCATAATTTTACACCAAAAACATTTCAAAGTCACTGAATTTAGTGTGATGAGTATGAAAGAAAACAAATCCTTTTATTTCCAATTCTTATGATAAGATCTCAACTAACCCCTAAAATTCCTTGACAATTTCACACCAAAACCTTTATCAAGCTACCTCTCTAAGATGCACAATTGCAAGACTAGTTGAAACAAAATTTTACTACTTTCAACCATAGGATCCTCAACTTATCTGCTACAAGGTGACAGTCAAAAAATTTCATAAACTTTGACCATACGGATTGTAAGATACATGCATTTGAAAAGTGGAGTGTGGTTTTTTCTTCCTGGCTTGAACAGGGTCAACATACTTCGACTCAAGATATTTCCATACTTTTCCAATACACATTGCATAAAATTTATGGATATATGTTCTACCTTGTGTTAGGTCATTGCACACAAAAAAATCACAAGTAATGCAGGTCTTTGGATAAGGAAAGAAACTTGCAATGGCAAAGATATAGAAACCAGCCATTTTCTTAGGAAAGTAAGTTTATTCTCTAAGTAGAAAAATGTTTTAAAATCCGAATGGTAGATAGAAGTATCATGCATAATTCCATCAACAGAAAAAAAAAATTCTTCATGAAAAATGAAACCTTAATTTCTATGCGTTTTCAAGTAAAAACGACAAAGGTTGCTAAGAACTTGCCTTCATTGCCACCCACCACCAAAAAGTACACTATCCAGCTTTCTATTGGTACCATACAAGCTCAACAGTAGTACTATTCAGCCCTACAATACCTTGCCCTCCTTGCCCACCCTGACCGCCCTCCCCGTTTCAAACTTTGAACCCCAATAACTTTAGTTTTGTGTATTTGTTTCAAGAATTTGTTTTTCCACGAAGCTATTACTTAAACACATCTATGATAAATTTTTTGAAGATTCATGACCTAAATTGACACCCGTGTAAGCTACTTAAAATCACTAGAAGCCCACCTTGGAACTTTTTGCATTTTGGTGTTAATACTCATGAGACTTTATGTGGAAAAGCAATTTTTTGGGTACCTTGCCTAACAATGTATGCCAACGTGTGAAAACGTTTGTCTTTGGTTCATATGTTATTATTCACTAGAGATAAAAATACTCTTCACTAAAGACATAATCTTTGTATGGTAGCTGCATCAAAGGGGCCAATAAGGATCATATGAACTCCATATGGTTTTTACATCAATCTAACCATTGAGGATTTTCTTGATGTTTTGGACTCTTGACAGTAAAATTTGGTCAAAAAGCTGATAAAAAAGTTGATTGAGAATTTGTAAAATGGCGAGGAAAAAATTAGTTACTCACAATTGATTATGATCCGCATAATTTTCTTTTTCACACATAAAAAGAAATGATGTTATTGGTAGGACAGAGATGTTGAAGGCTTCAAAATACATTGTAACATATTATGGTTCCATTCTTATGTAAATATTGTACTTGTATATGAAATCTATATATTTCCCATATTGTTTTTGTACACAAAATACTCTATTTAGTACTTATATCGTTTCTGTATATGAAATACTTTAAATGCAAATCATATCAAGTTTAACTTATACAAATACTATATAACATTTTTATGTACACTATATCGTATTTTAGAATATATATTTACAATATGAAGTTTTTTCCATATAAAATATGTGTAAGATTTTAGATATATCACAATCATATCAGTTTTATATAAAATTTGTATCAAAAGTCAAAACATATAAATTCCATGTTGCAAATTTATGATATGAATTCGAGGGGTATCAAGATGATATCGTTTGCAGTTAGATTTTCTACACGTTGTGTTTGATTATCACATGCAAGTTGTATACAGTTTTTCTCATACAAAGAATATATATTTTTTACATGACAACGAGGGTCTGGGATTTTCCCGATGTAGTGCCATATTATGCCAACTGGAACTAGTATGTCCCGACACTATTAAAATATTTTTGCTAGATTAAGTCTTCCAATTTCCCACGAAATATTGGATGATATCACCGGTCCTAGACGAAAGTAGTCTAAAAATAAATATGGAAGGGAGTGTATTATCTATCCAAGATAATATGAATGACCATTGAAACATGTGGCTCAGCCATGATATCCTGTATCGCCATTTCTGGCTACCTTCAGGGGACTAATAAAAAGGAACGCCCCATTGCGGAAAGAAGTCCCCGTTTTCGCATTCCTGGTAAATCATTTCGAACACAGATAAGTCAAAGGCAGCCGTTTCGGTTTTAGGATTGGGGGCATTGCCCAACAAGGGGGAGTGCATGCTCTACCCAGTGGAATGCCCCCAGGTTTGGGTTGGGGGCATTGTCCAACATGGGGGGTGCATGCTCTACCCAGTTGAAAGGCAAATGATCCTTGTGCATATGTCCCAATAAGGAAGTGCTAGAAACTCTGCTTTGTTTTGATTCAATATACACACTGTTTACACAAAGGGCTTCTTATTTGCTCCAGTCTCCAAGCCCTCCACAATTGGAGCAACAGCTAAGGTAGGAGCACCCAATTCCAATCGGCCACCCGATTCCGACCGGCAGAGTGGTATGCATGGCATGGTGCACGAAAATGGCAAATGCACGAAATGGTGCACGAGGCGACCCAATACCATTAACTCAAAATCCAGAAAAACCGGTCGTTATTGGCATTGGGCCATGGAGTGTGCAATTCTGGGTTGCACCACCCCAATCGTGGCTCTCATCGGTGGCATTGCCTCGAAAGTCCAAACACGTTGATCGGTTTAGGGTACAACCCTCCATGAGTTGGTTATCCATGGCATGTCTTCTCTCTCTCTCTACTCGCTCTCGCTTGTTGGCATTGGGGCAAAGGAGGGCAGCAAATCTCACCCACTCCCACACTTTGGTCATGGGCCCCGGCGGTTCGTGGGCTCCTAAATTCCATGTCAATCCCAAGTATCTGCGGTTAGATTCGAAAAAATATCCGTTGAGTTTCAATCCTGATTCCACACCTGTCCACGTGAATGTTCCTGATACGCAATGTCGTTCGAGTCCCCAACCGACTTAGGTGATTGGACCCGGGTGCCTCTGCCTTGCCACAATTGGCACCATGCCACCCTAACTTCACAAATGCCCTGCACTATCGTGTCTCCCACGGCGAGGACTCATCCTAGGGTGCATATAAGCATCACCCCTCCACAAATCCAGTGCACTAATAATGTTCATCAGTGTTTGCAACACTATCTGCAAACTCAATCGCCAAATGTCGATTACCCTGCTGGTGTATCAACATCGATTGTCAATTCAAACACTACACTAAAATACATGTTTAGTGTAGTGGTACTAATAGTGTACTCACCATACTACACCACCCGTTAACAAGTTGCCAAATAGTGCAAGCCACCAATGGACCAATGGAACCCCCAATCAACCACCTAGCCCCCCCCCCCAAAGCAGTATTGTTAATGTTACCCCAATTCAACCACCTAAGGGCCAGTTTAAATTAGGCCTGGGGTCGGATGGAAGGCCGGCTGGATTTGCCTTCAGCCTGGCATTCGATTCGGCCCCAATTCTTCCATCCGGCCCCCTATAATGTAAAGCATCGAGGCCGGATTCTAGGGCCAAGTTTCAAATTCATCATTGTGGCCCTGGTCAATGAAAAGTGTTGGGGCGGGATTCTAGGGCTCAATTCTCAGTTTTTAAGTGTCTCAGATTTTCATAAGGCTCAACCGAAAATCATAGAAGCACATGTGTCAAGCTTTTGTCATTGTTTCTTTCCTAGTTTACAGAAAAATAGGTTCCATATATTTACTTCATATGTCTTCTTTCCCTGCTACAATTAAAATAAACCATTAAATAAGAGTATTTTTTCTATTTCCATAATTTTTTTCCCTTTTCTCTTATTCTTGATATGTCTAACATAAAAGAGAGTTTTTTTTTTCATATATATGCAACTTCTATTTCCTCTTCCTATTTTGACTATCGGAATAAAGAGTTTTATTTATTTTATCTAACAAATCCCTTTTTCTGGGGTGCATATCCAAAAGGAAGGAGTATCATTACTTCTTTAACGAAAAAAAAATTCGGAAAAAAAAAACAATTTTTCGTTTTTTTTTTCAAAATAGAAAACTATCTTTCAAAATTAAAAAAAAGGTTAAAATTCTACTAATTGATGGTAGCGATCTGAAGGACCCAGTGGGGGAGCCGAATCCGGCGCTAGATGGGAGTTTGGGCCACCCCAAACCTCGTCACGATTGCTCCCTAGGGGCTGGAAGGTTTAGGCGCCAAAACCATGCCACCTTAGGCAACACGTAGGATGGAATGTAGTTCCGGCAAGCCCCGAGTATAAAGCCCTTGGGTTGGACTTCGAGAGATTGAGAGATCCTATTGGTTGAAACTTGGAGAGTTCCGGCCGGCCCTCAATCCGGCCCCAAGTATAAACTGGCCCTAACTTCCCCAACCAACCCCAGTAAGCCGCTTACTTGGCCGCCAAGCCTTTACTCACCCCATTGATTTCCCATCCTCGTTCATATCTCTTCCCCAGCCTTACATTCTTGCATTCTACTCTTGCATTGGCCCTCCGTAGCTTTCTTTCCTGGTGGGTTGTTCCAGCATGTGAGTCGTGGCTTTCTTTTTCGGTGAGGATACAATTTTTGGAATTTTGTGGTTTGTGTCTACAGGAGCTCCAGGGTTACTGCGGTTGTTTTCAAGGAGGTTTGCAGTTCTCTTTCCACTGGAAATATTTCTTTGCAAGCTATTCGGCTGCACATTCTTAGGCGCACTTCTCAACCTCTTGGCGGGGGGGTATGCTTCCTTTGCAGGGGGGTGCATACCATCCAAATCGACCATCCAGGGGTGATTCCAGCAACATCGTACCAATCAGCATCAGTCAACGGTCAAACCATGCATACCATCAATTCCAGCAACATCGTTCCAATCAGCATCAGTCAACGGTCAGACCATGCATACCATCAATTCCGCAGCCACATATACTTTCAATTCAGCCCCAAACTGCAGCCCCGTCAAACGAGCATCACTCCTGCACCAAACTGCATTAGAATCCAGATTTGCCATCGTCATTCCCAGCATCAGCTTTGTCATCGTACTACCTCGTCACCGCAATGCATCGCCACCATCAGCAAGCATCCGGACCACCAGTCACGGACGGGGACCAATTGACCCCACCCCGGGTCAGTCCCCATGAATGAATGAATTACATGGATCGTCCAAACGCCCACTAGAAATCCCAAATGATAATTTGTGTTCTCATTCGCAGGGATGGAGCCCAATTGCCGCTCGCACGCACTCCAACGAGTATCCACAATCAATACCCACCGAACCGATGCCGCCTGGATGATGGAGGATCATGAAGCTCGTGGAACACGGGGCTTCTACAGTAGGACTCTCCAGGTGTTTCCCAAACATTTCAAAGCATAGCACGGCAAAAACCTGGTCCGTGCCACCCGTCGGTGGGCCCTCCGGGACACACTCCTACCCACTGTAGAGACGACTCGAGCAATTGCATCGTCATGCACGGGGAGCAATTTGGCCCTTGGGCAAATAGAAGATAGTCCTCGGTTTAGGCATACAGCGGGTGGGGCCCACATCGGTTGGAATGGGTCCAGTGACTTTACCCCGCCCTTTGCAATCTCCCGAGATCTATAAGTGGGCCGGGGTAAAGTTCTCCTCGTCCATCCTTCTTGAATTGGCTCAAACAATACTCTTTGGTACAGATTCACCTCGTACTACCAAGGCTAGAGACCCTAAGGGTGGAAGGCCCCCAGCCAACAGATTTAGGTCAGCATGGATGGTTCAGTTCATGGATGTTGATAACATTGTTTTACTCGCACAACGGGGGCTCTTGATCTCTGGTCCAATCCAGGAAAAGAAGACCCGACTCGAACAAAACATGCAATATCATTTGGTGATGAAGAAGAAGAAGAAGAAGAAGAAGAAGAAGAAGAAGAAGAAGAAGAAGAAGAAGAAGAAGAAGAAGAAGAAGAAGAAGAAGAAGAAGAAGAAGAAGAAGAAGAAGAAGAAGAAGAAGAAGAAGAAGAAGAAGAAGAAGAAGAAGAAGAAGAAGAAGAAGAAGAAGAAGAAGAAGAAGAAGAAGAAGAAGAAGAAGAAGAAGAAGAAGAAGAAGAAGAAGAAGAAGAAGAAGAAGAAGAAGAAGAAGAAGAAGAAGAAGAAGAAGAAGAAGAAGAAGAAGAAGAAGAAGAAGAAGCAAAAGAAGCAAAAGGAGAAGCAAAAGGAGAAGCAGAAGCAGAAGGAGAAGCAGAAGCAGAAGGAGAAGCAGAAGGAGAAGCAGAAGCAGAAGGAGAAGAAGAAGGAGAAGCAGAAGCAGAAGGAGAAGAAGAAGGAGAAGGAGAAGGAGAAGCAGAAGGAGAAGCAGAAGGAGAAGCAGAAGGAGAAGCAGAAGCAGAAGGAGAAGCAGAAGCAGAAGGAGAAGAAGAAGGAGAAGCAGAAGCAGAAGCAGAAGGAGAAGAAGAAGGAGAAGCAGAAGCAGAAGCAGAAGGAGAAGGAGAAGGAGAAGGAGAAGGAGAAGGAGAAGGAGAAGGAGAAGAAGAACTCCAGTCCTCGAGTGGGGGCCAAAGTGAGTAAAGTGTGTTTGTTCCACCATTAAATCAGTGTCCACCGGACAAAGATTTAGTAGTGTGGAACTACTCCCCCCTCCCAATGATAGACACTATGTAACCAGTGTCCAGCAACTAGTATCCAATAACCGATGGTTAGGAACCAATGATTAGGAGGGGATAACAGTAGGTGTCACGGGGCTTCAACCCGATGGGATGATTTGTATAGGTTGGATGTGTGTTTTTGAAGGATTTTATTATTTTATTATTTTATTTAAATATTTATTTATTTGTATATATATATACATAAAGAGGTATTAGGTAAGTCTAGGAGAGGTTGGTTGTTTTCAAGATTACGTTTGTGTAGAGGTACGGACATTGCATGTTGAATAGCGATGGTACTAAGATTGTTGAAACTTGTCTTTTTGACCCCTAAGGTACCAAGTGTCCAAAAAGGGCTTTTTGAAAGTTCGGTCAGGTTCCTATGGTGTCAATTTCCAACATTCTTCTTTGAAATTTTTACTATAGAAAGGAATTACCAAGACCTTAGTGGGAAAACAATTTTTTCCTAAATTGGACATCTGATGAAAAAGTTATAGGGTCTTGAATTTTAGATGGGGAGGGGAGGGCGGCTCGGGCACCTCCAAAAACTTTTGATAGGACACTCTATTGAAAGTGAGATTTTCAGTACTTGCAAGTAATATTATTTCCCTTCATATTGTCAAAAAGAAGTTCTTGTCTTTAGTGAAGAATAGCATACCAACCCAAGTCAAACATTCTCACACATTGTCACTCATTGTCGGGCAAGGTACCAAAAAAACTTCTTCTTTTCCACATAAAAACTAGAGATCTTCACATTTTTCACTTTTTATTTTTTCCACATCAATATGTAGTGTAAACCTTCATGTTAACTATTCGGTTTATCAATTGAAAAAGTATTAAGTTAAAAAAAAAATAAAGTTTGAATTAACAAATTTCGAGCCTCCACTCCTTGCACACTTGTTTTGAATATGCTACACCCAGTCTCTACCTCTAAAAATTGGTGTGTAAGGAGCTAACATCATGCTTAACAAGATGGTAGTAGATTTAGGCCTTTTGTAGTGAAATGTTTTGACACCAACTGGAGTCAAAGTCCGCCGATCCACTAAACGAAGGGAAGAAAATGAACCATTTGCTTGACTTCAAACACTATAATCTTTCAATCCGTGCGGTCAAAGTTTGTGAAATTTTGAGCATGTATTACTTAATACGCCTTTATTGAGATCCTACGGTGAGAACTACAAATCAAAGTTTTTGTTACCTTCTTTGATCGTCCTTTATTCATTTTGTTATTCGTTTTATTCGTTTTGTTACCTTCTTTATTACCTTCTTAAATCGTTGCACTAGAATCCGTTTAGTTTGAAGTGTTTTTGGTGTAAAACTGTCATGGTACCTTAGGGGTTAATTGATTCAATTGGGATTTTAGACGTTTTTCAAGACTTTTCATAGAGGAAATAAAGGTAGTAGCCCTAGCTCCTGCAGTGATGACCACGAGGGGTTCAGCTTTCCAACCAAGAGCACCGACGTCGTTAATAAGTGGTTGGCATTTATTAATTTTCTTTTCGATTGCTTCTAAGGAAAATCTATCGTTACAATATTTGAATTCAATGAATTGGACAGCAAGGTTCGTATTTACACGATCTGGTGGAGGGTCTTTATATGGTAGTCCTTCAACACATACTATATCTTGTTTGAATCAAGCATTACAATGACATCTTTGGTTTTCACATGTACATGGCAGTAGCCATGGCCCAGGGCGAATTGACCCCCTCATTGGGACTTACCCGAGGTGGGCCCCGTCTTAATAGCATGGGGTCATTTTTCTGGCCCTCTTATTTTGAGGGGTCCAGGGGCTTTCTTTGGAACAATTTTGGACAAACTTGTTTACCCAGTAGGATCTTACCTTGCTACAAACAGGGCCCCATTCTAAAACAAAACAGGGGCCGGAATTGGCCCCACCACCTCGTGGCCCCCTCGGATAAGTCCCAATGAGGGGGTCAACATGCCCTTGGCGCAGCCATGGGGGGGCCGTGTTTTCTTGTGGATTGGTGTTGAAAGTTCTAGCGTTCACAAGTATAAAGCATCGTTGTTTGTTGTAGGATATGATCAGTTTTCGGTTTTCCCATGCCACTTTATTGTGCCCTTTGACAATTAGGGAGTGTGTGTGATGGTTTCGGCATTTGAGAATAACGTGTAGCCATGTGTCTAGGTCCATGGAGGTACATATTGGGCATGTTATGGATGGGAATCCCTCTGTTCCAAGGAAGAGTTGTTTGCGAGCATTTCCCATGTATTGTCCCGTACAAAATTCAATGAGGCATGATTTTTGGGAGTTTGTGATTGTCGGAATTTTCCAAAAATTTGTAGAAAGTTCATTGTCAATGTTTTAATGCCTTTGGCTGAGTCATATATGCCATATCCGGCTTTTCCATCATGCCAATGTCTGGAGCTAGGTTCTGTAGGTTCTTCGAAGGACCCATCTGTGTAGTTACTATGTGCAGGTTCGAATCTCAGGGGGCTATTATCATGGTAGGGGGGTGGGATAGCCGGGTGGGTTGGTGTTGTGGGTGCATACTTGAGTTGGGTCCATTTTTTGTTGCAATTCGCCGGGGTATCGGAAGGTGTGTGTGGGGCTACTTTGGTGTATAATTGGTGTGTACCAAGCCTGTCTGTTATGTTACTAGTGAATGTATCAAGTTTTTCCATATTGCTAACATAATTATTATTGTGGTGTATGCATAATATTTGTATGGTGGATGGCTCGAGTCTGGGTTTGCCTTCTAGTTTGGGTGGGATATATCATATTTGGTTCTTCGTATGGTACCATATCCACTGCAATTAACGCAATGATGTGGGAGTCCGGAAATGGTTCTAAGTGGGGGTTGAGGTTTCTGTACAAGTTTTTGTTTGGGGTTATGATGAGGGTGGAAGTATTGCCCGGATCATTTTTGGCCGCTAGTCTGCCCAATGTATTGTTTGTTGTATATCCTCTATATAATGGGGGTGTGCAATACCACTTCCAGCCCATTTGTGGTCAAAGGCGTTGCCTAGCAAGCCAAATGTTTTGTCTCTTTCAAATGGTGAACGGTACTCGGTGAAGGGACAGTGTGCATACATGGAGAGAGGAGATAGTTCTACTGTTATTTTCACTGATGGCCAATAGAATTGCAAATTGCAATCCCAACCAATGAAAACTCAAATAGTCGTGAATTTTCAGACTGTGCAGCCATGTTTAGGGTTGGATGACCTATCCCCACCACGAACCCCAGAGCCAACGATCTACTGTGGGCCAAAACCACCAGCCGCCCACCCCATTTCCAAAATTTTAGGAAGTCAGTTATGATTGGGCGTCAGTTTATAATTGGTCCAGAGCTCTCGGTTTTTAGTCCCTTGAACAAGTGGTCATTAGCACAACTTACCGTATAAGTAGAGAGTTTTGTATGCTGAGAATTGGTCGGGGCTTACCATCCACTTTGAAAATTCGTAGCAATTTCAATGTGAAGAAATAAATGGTCGCAACAATTGCAATATTCATGAAATCCTATCTTGAATTCCCAAAACAATTTCTTAGTACCACGTATACTAACGCTATAAATGGGTCAGCAGGCTTAAGTTGGTGGAAATAGGTCATCCAACCTTGGTGGATGACTAGTAGTAGGTACCCCCACAAGCAACGACCGAAAGTGAGGGTCTTGACTAATAGCAAACCTCCATTTGGAGCTGAGTCGGTGGTGACGGGGTGGAAGAGGGTTGGATGTACCCCAATTTTACAGGCGTTGGCTATGGGTTTTTTGTTGGTTATGGGGTGGGGCTTACCTCAATACGTGGAGATGGCATGGGTTCGATATATACATTGAGGTTGGATGACCTATCAACCCCATTTCCAAAATTTTAGGAAGTCGGTTATGATTGGGCGTCGGTTTATGATTGGTTCAGGGCCCTCGGTTTTAGGGTCCCTTGCACAAGTGGTCGTCAGTACAACTTACTGTGGAAGTAGAGAGTTCTGTATGTCGAGGACGGGTCACGGCTCACTATCCACTTTCAAATTTGTAGCAATTTCAATGTGAAGAAATAAATGGTCACGACAATTGCAATATTCGTGAAATCCTACTTTGAATTCCCAAAAAAATTCTTACCACGTATACAAACGCTATAAACGGGCCAGCAAGCTCAAGTTGGTGGTTACAGGTCATCCAGCCTTAGCTACTAAGGTCTTTTTAGTACCCATGAGTTTAGTTTGTGGGGTGGGTTGTCCAAGGGCAGTAATGCATTCCATCCATTGATGGTTGCTGTGACGATTGGTCTGCCGTGTGCCACCCCCTCTAGATGTATGGTTTTGATAATAAGGCCATTGTAGGTGAGATGGATGATCTAAGGATGAGTAGTTGGAATGTGAAACGAGGCCCCTCTGTTGTCCAAGAGACATGGGAACTGAAGCAGGTCATTGGCCCTGCCAATACCATCCTGGGGTTAACTCACCGATACCATCCTGGGGTTGACTCACATTCCATTTGCAGGGGCCGTGCAAGGTGGTGTGAAGGAGGGCAAAGCAATTATAATTCTTTCCAGGCTTGAAGCCAGTCACTGGATGCCTTGCAATTTTAGCAGAATGAATGCGGTTTAGACAATAGCCAGCACTAACTTTGTAGCAATCACCATGGCCTGAACTGTCCAGCATTTTGGTAAGCATGATTGGATAGGGCCACAAAAAATTATTTTATTATCTTCAACACCAATTCCATACTCTTGTGGATGCATATTCTACTCTATCATTCCATTCAACCCCTTATTCTACATCTTTGTCTAGCCTCTCTGCAGAAGAGTCCATATATTTTCATGTTTGATATCACCTAGGTCCTCCCGTTGCGTAATGTAGCCTAGCCTTGATTTTCTTCTCATTTTCTGATGTTTTTAAAATTTTCGTTCTGCTAAGGTTCGGGCGCCACCGGCAGTGTCAACCCGCCCTCTGGAATCCACATCATCCTGGCAAGGGGGAAGTGCACGAGGGTAGGGCTAGCCTAGACTAGGCGGGGGAGGACCTGGGCTGAGTTCGCATGAGATGAGAGTCTCGGCAAGAATATTTCCATGAGTTTCAGGAATTCTGTGAGGACTCGGGTGGCGGTTGCGGTGTATGTCTAACTCGTCTGGTCTGAGGTTGGTGTCTCCCATTTAGGGTTTTGGAGCTTATTGCCTACTGGGGTTTAGGGTATTCTCTGTTCCGGTTCGCTCTGCGTGCGCCTGCATGCGTAATCGCGGGTTTAGGGTTATTTCGGAGCACCAGCGCCTGCAGTTTGAGTGCTTCTGGTGAGTGTTTGTTTTCTTTGATCTGTGCTTGTCTCTCAATGTTTGTGCGTGGTGTGCCGGCTGCATCATCCTTCTGTTGTGATAGACCGCGAGGTTTTATGCGAGCGAGTCGCTGTATGTCTGGTTCAACGAGTGAGTGATCATGGTTATGGTAATCAAGGGTCAGGCTAATTTAAATTGGATTTGAGAGTAAAGTTGTGTCCGTCGACTCAGTGTTTTGGGTGCGTGCCGTGATGATTACTGCGGCAAATCAGTACTACTCTTTGTTCCTCTTTTATGACATGGTTGTTGCGAGGAAGGAAGTTGAGTTGGCAGGAGTAAGTTCGTCATCAGTCGCGCCTGAACCTGGAACTTGTCCGGCTGCGGAAAGAGCACAGGACAAGAAACTTGCACTTGTAGTTTGCGAAGAGAGCAGTAGTTTGTTTCGAGGGCTTGAGAGATGATCGAGTAGTGGATGGACAGTTTGGAGTTGAAGTGCTTTGGAGAGCAGCTGCCATGGATTGATCGTGCTTCTTGTCTGCCAAAAGAGCAGACTCGACAAGTTTCCATTCCTTTTCAGCTTTGTGGAAAGAGCAGTACAGCAAGTGGAAAGAACCGAAGAGGATCCTGTGTCAGTCCATGGCAATCGAGGTATTGTTCATGGCAATCCAGGTATTTTTCTTGGCTGCGTTGTTTTGTTCATTAGGTTCGTAGTGCAACTTGTGTGGTAATGCATGTGGCGACAGCGCTGCCAAATTAGTCCGTAGAGTAGCGACTATTTTGCCGTGTTTTAACCTGATCCTGTCTATTTTACGTCTGCAGGTCTGATGATGAGGGGGCTCTTTTGGTAATGTTTCTATGTTGCTTTTTGTTGGGCGGGCATCTGAGATTTTCTATCCCATCATATCCCATCACACCTGTTCGAGGTTTGGGTTCCCTCTTGTTTTGCGGCTTCAGTAATTAAGAATCTTCAGAGCGCGTGGTTACTTGAACGACCTAGAATGTGGCTCATGGTTGTGTCTCATGGTTATATTGCATTGTGAATCAGGGCATGCGTTAAAGCCTGTCGCTAAAGTGGTGAAACAGGTTAGCTTCTCGGGTTTCGGTTCTCGAAGCCCCAACGAGTTTAAGGATAGGCGGAGGTGTTGGTGTTCGATGAATGGGAGGTGGAGAGGGTGGCGGGAGCGAGAACTGAGTGGTTAGGGTTTTAGGAGGACGTTGGAAGGTGTGGGAGAGCGGAGCCATGTGGTCGGCCAGTGGAGTTGCGTGCGGGCTCCTTCTTCTCGTCATCTAGGTGGGTCCAGGATGGAATTCTGCCGACGTGAGAGTCCAGCTCGATTCGCCATTGTTAGGGAGTGATCATGGTTTATTTTTATAAATATCGAGGTTTGCTCCTGTGATCAATTATTTTGGTAGTCTGTCTCCATTGAAAGTTGATTGTGAATGTGCTCCAGGTGGAGCCAGTGCTTCGTAAGAGCCCGTATGTGGACTTCATCGTGCTTAGTCTGGATCAGTCCGTGGCCTTAGTGTTGCCTGGTAGCTGCGAAGCAAGTTGCACTGGAACGGCGGGCCGAGGAGTCTGGTGTCGGTTGCTCGGATTTTGCCGAGTTGTGTTCAAAGCCAGGATCACGCGAGGAGGCTCTCGCTCCGTTGACCAAGGTCAGGATGAAGCTTGAATGAGTTCAGGTAAAGCATTCCAGAAATGCTATCGCCGGCCATGTCACTTCACAGTTCATACCATTTCTACAAGAAACTTATGACCTCACTGTTCACACCTCTGCTGCAGTCTACAAAGCACTTCCGATGCTTGTCTTCAATATGTTGTGATCCAGTTTATCAGCTATGAGTGTGGAGACGAAGAAGATAGTGAAGAGGAAGTGAAGAGGAATGTTGCAGTGTCTAGTGCATGAGCAATGGTTTGCTTCAGTGAGAGAGATGCGGAGGCGATGCATGTGGAGGTGTGAATAGGGAGTGCATGCGAGGAGGCGCTTCATGTAGGTCACGTTTAGGTTTTTGTGAGCGTTAGGGTCTCGGCTTTAGGGTTTAGCGATGAGATGACTTATATCAGCCGGAGGAGGGTGAGCTTGCAGATTTGGCGAGTGGTGGGTCCGGAGATTTCTGTCGTGGAGGTTGAGTGATGGGATTTTGCAGCGAGCGGGATGGAGCGTCGTGACTCGGATATTCGAGTTGTGAATTTGTGACCGGGATGCGCCGCCTTCCTCATATCGTCAATATATATAATTGAGGTGTGTCAAGACCCTGTTTGTTTGCATCAGCCGCTTCGATCTGGTTTTGGAAGTAGACGAGTTTGTTAGCGTAATGTCTGATTCTCTCCACCGATGCTAAACCTAACGAAAAAAAATTGAAGCAACCGAACCTCGCGCTGCGACAATTCAGATGGGGCGATTCAGGGCGATGTGTCGCAGTTTCTGTCGATGTATTCCACGCATGTTCGTCGATCGCATGCATCTGGAGCCATTTCTGCTCAAGGTTGAAACCCTAGTCTTCAGCTTCAAACACGGATACGGGCTCCTCTCATGGTAGTTATTGTATTCTCTGAAATGTAATGTGCAGAGCTTTGTGAATATTTGCACCGGTCGGCAATTTATGGACACAAGAAGTGGAGGCGAAGAGTTTCCGAATGTGAGCATGAACCCGGTAAGGGCCTCTTCAAGGAATTTTCACTTCATCAAGCAATGTGTGCGAACC
The DNA here is from genome assembly GCA_963971425.1 of Bryoerythrophyllum caledonicum. Taxonomy (NCBI): domain Eukaryota; kingdom Viridiplantae; phylum Streptophyta; class Bryopsida; order Pottiales; family Pottiaceae; genus Bryoerythrophyllum; species Bryoerythrophyllum caledonicum. The sequence continues at coordinate 26,420,104 of OZ020522.1, forward strand.
TTTTCATCAACGAACTGATCATGTCGCAGGATTGGACAGAGTCTGAGAGGACTTCCGGAGAGTTGGATCCAGCCATGATGAACATTTCCGAATCGTATCTGAGGCAGTAACCATGTTGGTAAGCGCCTCTTCACAATTTCGTGAATGTGTTGAGTTAATCATAGACTTTGCACTGTTGTGGTAGCATTTTTCCAGCATGAATGAATCGTCAATGCTACAGGATTGACAGCGTCTGGAGAGGTTGGATGGATTTTTCTGAGTTCCAGCGATGATAGACAATTTTCAAAGCGTACGTCGATCAGCAAGCATGTTGGTATGTGCCTCTTCGCGGTTTCATGAACGTGTGAGTATTTCAGTAATGTGAGCAAAGTTTCGAATGTCATTAATGGTGTGGACGAATGGAGGTTTCAGGAATGCTTACTGTGGATTGAGTGAATACTCCAGTGATGTGTGCTAACCTATGTTCTGATGCCACATGATTGACTGGATGGTGAACACTCCTTCATCATGCCGAAGAAGGGCCGTGTGCATAACGCGGCCATGCTCTTGCGCATCGGCGACACCATCCCCGAGAGCTTCATATGGTTGGATATTGATTGGCAGGTGGGAAGGGAACGAGCACAAGAGAGTTCCGAGATTCTAGCGACGGGTTGGCTTCATCGCGGTCAGGTGCCAAATACTTTTATGACGGCCACACAGACGATCAAATTGATGCCACGTTGGAAGAAACCTGCCCACCATGGAAAAACTCCTGAAGCGAAGTAGCTGGTGGAGAAGTCACCATTACTGAGAGGTGTGGAGGATGCCAACCTTGGCAAGGCAATGCTTTAGATCTCTCTCATCTTTCAGGCTCGCCCCAAGCGACGCCAAACCGCATTTGCATGTGAGGTTGGGTCTTGTGTGAACACTTCTTGCGTCTTGCGGTAGTTCTGAAACAATCGTTTTGCCACTGTTGTCCAGGTTGCTGGCGTGTGGTGGTACGAATGGCAATGTCTTCCAATATCAGGTTAGTGAATGCCTCCCAATTCCAAACTTGGTGTGGAATTCTCTTCACCAAGACATGTGGGTTCAAATCAGGTTGGCTTGTCGTAAGTCGTAAGATGAAGCAAGAAGTGTAATCCTTACCAGTCGTGTCCAACTCCACATCCTCCACGACATGTTTCCTTATCCATCCGAATAAATTCTGCGGCAGTCGTGGGTCTTTCGAGAACAGTGTGGATGCACGTCGTGTATCCTTACTGTTCTCCGAGGATCCCCTCCCGCGTCAATAAATGTGTCCATGGTCTCCATGGTTATATTTATAGGGCGGGAGGGCCCACGGTGAGACAGGTATTTTGACAGGTGGATTTTGGGGACTATCTGAAGGATTTTCAGTCCCTCGCGTCTCGTAGTCCCAGACCAATAGCCTGCGTCGCCCTGTAACACTGTCCAGAGCCGTGTGACACTAGTCTCCATCATTGCGCACCAGCCCACGTATCCCTGTAGCACTGTCCATAGTCGTATAACACTGGTATGAGTCGTTTAGCACCAGCCTATGTGTCTCTGCGATACCGTCCGAAGTCGTGTAACACTGGTCCTAGTCGTTTAGCACGAGCCTGCGTTCTCCCTGCAACACCGGCCTGCGTTGCCTTAGAACACATCCTCCACGATACGTTTTCTAATCCATCCGAATAAATTCTGCGGCAGTCGTGGGTCTTTCGAGAACAGTGTGGATGCACGTCGTGTATCCTTACTGTTCTCCGAGGATCCCCTCCCGCGTCAATAAATGTGTCCATGGTCTCCATGGTTATATTTATAGGGCGGGAGGGCCCACGGTGAGACAGGTATTTTGACAGGTGGATTTTGGGGACTATCTGAAGGATTTTCAGTCCCTCGCGTCTCGTAGTCCCAGACCAATAGCCTGCGTCGCCCTGTAACACTGTCCAGAGCCGTGTGACACTAGTCTCCATCATTGCGCACCAGCCCACGTATCCCTGTAGCACTGTCCATAGTCGTGTAACACTGGTATGAGTCGTTTAGCACCAGCCTATGTGTCTCTGCGATACCGTCCGAAGTCGTGTAACACTGGTCCTAGTCGTTTAGCACGAGCCTGCGTTCTCCCTGCAACACCGGCCTGCGTTGCCTTAGAACACATCCTCCACGATACGTTTTCTAATCCATCCGAATAAATTCTGCGGCAGTCGTGGGTCTTTCGAGAACAGTGTGGATGCACGTCGTGTATCCTTACTGTTCTCCGAGGATCCCCTCCCGCGTCAATAAATGTGTCCATGGTCTCCATGGTTATATTTATAGGGCGGGAGGGCCCACGGTGAGACAGGTATTTTGACAGGTGGATTTTGGGGACTATCTGAAGGATTTTCAGTCCCTCGCGTCTCGTAGTCCCAGACCAATAGCCTGCGTCGCCCTGTAACACTGTCCAGAGCCGTGTGACACTAGTCTCCATCATTGCGCACCAGCCCACGTATCCCTGTAGCACTGTCCATAGTCGTGTAACACTGGTATGAGTCGTTTAGCACCAGCCTATGTGTCTCTGCGATACCGTCCGAAGTCGTGTAACACTGGTCCTAGTCGTTTAGCACGAGCCTGCGTTCTCCCTGCAACACCGGCCTGCGTTGCCTTAGAACACATCCTCCACGATACGTTTTCTAATCCATCCGAATAAATTCTGCGGCAGTCGTGGGTCTTTCGAGAACAGTGTGGATGCACGTCGTGTATCCTTACTGTTCTCCGAGGATCCCCTCCCGCGTCAATAAATGTGTCCATGGTCTCCATGGTTATATTTATAGGGCGGGAGGGCCCACGGTGAGACAGGTATTTTGACAGGTGGATTTTGGGGACTATCTGAAGGATTTTCAGTCCCTCGCGTCTCGTAGTCCCAGACCAATAGCCTGCGTCGCCCTGTAACACTGTCCAGAGCCGTGTGACACTAGTCTCCATCATTGCGCACCAGCCCACGTATCCCTGTAGCACTGTCCATAGTCGTGTAACACTGGTATGAGTCGTTTAGCACCAGCCTATGTGTCTCTGCGATACCGTCCGAAGTCGTGTAACACTGGTCCTAGTCGTTTAGCACGAGCCTGCGTTCTCCCTGCAACACCGGCCTGCGTTGCCTTAGAACACATCCTCCACGATACGTTTTCTAATCCATCCGAATAAATTCTGCGGCAGTCGTGGGTCTTTCGAGAACAGTGTGGATGCACGTCGTGTATCCTTACTGTTCTCCGAGGATCCCCTCCCGCGTCAATAAATGTGTCCATGGTCTCCATGGTTATATTTATAGGGCGGGAGGGCCCACGGTGAGACAGGTATTTTGACAGGTGGATTTTGGGGACTATCTGAAGGATTTTCAGTCCCTCGCGTCTCGTAGTCCCAGACCAATAGCCTGCGTCGCCCTGTAACACTGTCCAGAGCCGTGTGACACTAGTCTCCATCATTGCGCACCAGCCCACGTATCCCTGTAGCACTGTCCATAGTCGTGTAACACTGGTATGAGTCGTTTAGCACCAGCCTATGTGTCTCTGCGATACCGTCCGAAGTCGTGTAACACTGGTCCTAGTCGTTTAGCACGAGCCTGCGTTCTCCCTGCAACACCGGCCTGCGTTGCCTTAGAACACATCCTCCACGATACGTTTTCTAATCCATCCGAATAAATTCTGCGGCAGTCGTGGGTCTTTCGAGAACAGTGTGGATGCACGTCGTGTATCCTTACTGTTCTCCGAGGATCCCCTCCCGCGTCAATAAATGTGTCCATGGTCTCCATGGTTATATTTATAGGGCGGGAGGGCCCACGGTGAGACAGGTATTTTGACAGGTGGATTTTGGGGACTATCTGAAGGATTTTCAGTCCCTCGCGTCTCGTTGTCCCAGACCAATAGCCTGCGTCGCCCTGTAACACTGTCCAGAGCCGTGTAACAGTGGTCCTAGTCGTTTGGCACCTGCCCACGTGTCCGTGTAGCACTGTTCAAAGTCGTGTAACACTGGTCCTAGTCGTTTGGCACCTGTGTACGTGTCCCTGTAGCATTGTCCAAAACCCAGGTTCCACTGGTATTAGTTGTGAAGCAATAGCTTACGAGTCCTTCTAACACTGTCAAAAGTCGTGTAACACCAGTCTTAGTCTGTACCACTGTCTGGAGTCATGTAACACCGGTCTTAGTCGTTTAGCAGCAGCCTCTGTCCCCCTGGAGCACTGTCTAAAGTCATGTAACACTGGTCTCAGTCGTTTAGCACCAGCCCGTGTGTCCCTGTAGCTCTGTCTATAGTCATGTAAGTCTGGTCTTAGTCGTTTAGCACCAGCCTACGCGTCCGTGTAGCACTGTCTAAAGTCATGTAACACTGGTCTATTTTTTTATATATTACTGTAGTGTGTTGTACAAGAAGTGAGAAAGAGAAAATAGCGGTGGTTGTTGTGAGCAGAATGTGAGGGAATTATTTGTAAGTCTTTTGTTTGCAAGATTATGACACAAATATTGCTGAATGATATCATGGAGAGTAGGAGATGCAGTTTGATATTCTTCGTGACAACCTTATGTTTTTTCCCACATTACATTGTAGATTTCCAAATACGGTACAACTATGGTGTGGGATTTGCGACATTCCATGTCCAACAGCCTCCATATTAGATGAGCACACTAGCAGCAAGGGGCACATAGCTAAATTACGAAGGTATACTGTTTTCCCGGAGAAGGAAGTAGGAGAATTTGCCATTTATTATGTATCACAACCAAGGTCCAGTGTGGTACAGGAAGGTATGATTCTAAACTATGTAATGTGTGTCAATTCTTATTATTTTAAATTGGAGTAGATTTTCAGAATTTTTTCTACTGCCTACAATGTGAAGTTGAAGTTGAGATTGAGTCTAATTTCTATGTTGCTATGTGTATTACAGATCAAGGGCGGTGTAGGCCAGATACAAGGTTTTGGTGCAAAGTGTGTTGCTCACCATCAAATGATATTAAGAGCTTCCGTGATCACAATTGTGGTGTGAAGCACAAGAACAACCTTTTGGGATTGAACCTACCAGAGGATCATGGTGTTTATGAGTTTTGTGAGGAATATATTATGACTCCATTCTACTCTTCAGAATACAAGGGTATGTTTTTATCAGTGCTATTACAACCCAGCATGGTTTACAAGGTATAGTATATACTCATATTATTATTTATTTCTCTTGCAGCTCTAAGACCAGTCCAATATGAGGTACCCCTAGTTGGGTTTGATATCCTGGCTTCTTTCAAGGCTTCGGGAATTTCAATTCCTTCTAGTGTGCGGAAGGTCTTGAAGGTTGAGAAGCTTTGTGTTTTGACTAAAGAGGAGCGGTCAACCTATGATAAGGACAAAGCTGTGGAGGAGTTGGGTGAAATTCACCACTCCGTAGTGTTAGTGGATAATAACATTGTTGCCGGCATGCTGGTGTTTGATGAAATCCCTTCCATTGAATGTGCACGCATTGAAGAAATTAGCAGGGGCATTTATGCCAGTGGTGGAGCAGTAAAGCGCGGTAATGCGAAGGGATCCGACAGGATTGTGATGTGCGGTTGGAGGCGTAATATGGGGGAAAGAGAGGACAATATCAATGCATTTGGAAGGTTAGTTACAACCCCGTGTTCTTTTGTAAAGATTTGTTAATGTTTTTAAAATTTTGGATCTTCGTATGCAATGTATTTAATTTGAATTTGCATTTTCATTTTTGATAGGTACTCACATGGTGTGAGAAGGAATTCCAAGAAGGAGAGAGTAAGAGGGGAGGAGATTGAAGTCTTGGGAAATTACCTGATCAGTGATTTGTTGGCACCACATTTGGAGCGACTTTTTCCCAACTTTATGAAGCATTTGAATTTGTTACTGACCGAGGATGCATCCTCCATGTTATTGGGGACAATTGGGGGCCAAAGCTTGACGACATTGGCCATCACATCAAATTACTTTGCCCTGCCACATCTTGATCTTCAGGATTTAGGCTTTGCTTTTCTTTCATGGTTCACGAAAGGTATAGTACAAGTGATATTATTTTCATGAATGCCGATTATTTTTAGAGTGTTGATCTTGATGCTAATTGGAAATTATGTGTTTTACTTGTAGGTGGGCACGGCGCCAGCGCTAGACATGTCAAGTGTGGAGGAGAGTTTATCCTACCTGAGTACGGACTTTTTGTGACACCAAAGGATGGTCTAATATTTGCATTCTCCACAAGCACTGTTCTTCACTGTACAAGGGTTGCTGTTGGATATGATGTTATTGGTATGTCATGCTCTGCAAAGAAAAATGTGATTGACAAAGCTTCTGCGAGAACTCAAGAGATAAAACAATATTTTGATGACCGTAAGTATTCTTCTTGCCAATCTAGTTTTGAAAGAAATGTTTTTACCATCTCTTGATTATTTGGTTCTATTATTCCACGAATTTCATGAACCCATTTGGGTGAGAGATTTCTTTTTAACGCCGGTTTCTGTTGTTTTCTATTTTGAAAATTGGACAACAGAGGAGGTATTAAGGCAGCAACTTCAGGATGGAGCGACGGAGGTGGAAAGATCATCGTCATCTACTCCGGAGGCTATCAAGACTTATGTTAGGAGGTCGAAGGGGGCTATCCAGACTCATATCGGGACGTCAGGGGGTGATGTATAGAATCCATTTGTTTTGAGGATTATCCTTCTTTTGTTGCTGCCAATGGGATTTTTTCTCTTTCGGGAGTGTAGGGAAAATGACATTGTGTTCGATTTCCAACCATATTACAAGAGTAGACATTTTTTCCCTCGATAGTATAGGCGGGTTTGGACATAGGGAAAGACTCGATTATGGAACCTTCTTGTTTTGGTCACCAGGCCATCGTACGCACCTGGTCGGGGGGCTGTTACTTTCGGGTCGTCGACGATTGGACAGGCGTCATCGACGGTTTGCGGGACGAGCTCACGGAGTTGTGAACCTCGATAGCAAGTTTTGAAACGTTAGGGGTAGCGATCGAGGAGGACATGATGGCAGTTTTCTTCCATGCATTGAGTGGACCATTGGGACCCAACTTTATCCTCCGGACTTGATGGTGTGGACGGCCCAGGGTTCACATTCCCCACCACTGTACAGTACCCACCAATAAGTATACGTTCATTTTGCATATGTACGTTTCCACTCTACACTGCTGCCAACTTTGACACCCTTTTAAAGGCTGAAAAATTGTCAATTCACCATGATATTTTTGGCACAAGATCATTTCTACGTTGACAACATGTGTGTAAAATTTCAAGGTCGGAAGTCGAATTAAAAGAAAGATATTCTAGATCTACCAACATGGGTAGCACTAAGAAAAGTTTCATAGCTACGAACTTTGACACCCTCCCAAGGATTGAATTTTTTCTTTTTGCCCAATGCATGTAATTTTCGGCATGGGACCGCCTCTATGTTTATTACATGTTTAAAGTCTAAAACATCCACACAAAGAGACATATTTAAAATCTAGCAACATGTGTAGTTGTGATAGTAGTTGTAAGAAACATTTCACTCCTGGCCAACTTTGACACACTCCCAAGGATTAAATCTTTTGTTTTTGCGCATGAAAATTTCGGCATGAAACCATTTCTATATCAAATACATGTGTGCCAAGTTTTAAGGCCAGAATACCTACACAGCAAAAGATTTTTGAAATCTACCAACATGTGTAGTTGTGAGAAACATTTCACTCTTGCCAAATTTGACACCCTCCCATGGATTGAGTTTTATATTTTTTCCCATGAGATTTTGGACATAAGACCATCTCTATGTTGATTATATGTGTGCTTAATTTCAAGTCTAAATTATCCACGATAGAAAAGAAAAAATTCAAAATCTACCAACGTGCTAATTGTGACAAACAACCAAGGGTACCATTTCAACTTTGGCACCTTCCCTAGGTTTGAAAAATTGTTATTTTACTATAAATTTTTTAACACATGATCACCTCTATGAATATGACATGTGTGCCAAATTTCAAGGCCAGGAGATGAATAAAAAAACCCATATTCAAAATCTACCAACATGTGTAACTATGAGAAACAATCTTGTGTATCTATTATTGTATTCATCACATGGCTTTGAGATTTAACACACATGTTATGAGCATAGAGATGATCTTGTGATAAAACTTTCATGGTAAAATATCAAATTTTCAGCCCTCGAGATGGTGTCAAAATTGGCAATAGTGAATGGCTTACAACTACACTTGTTGGTAAATTTGGAATATCTTTTTCTATATTCATCTTCTAGCCTCGAAATTTTGCGCACATGTTGTCAACATAGAAATGATCTTGTGCCAAAAATTTCATGGTAAAATGACATTTTTCCAGCCCTCAGGAGGGTGTCAAAGTTGGCAGCAATGTAGTGTGGAAACATTCATGAACGTATACTTATTGGTGGGTACTGTACTAAGCACGATGCTGACTCCACGTTCACAATGCCTAGAGGTAGAGGATGGATGTCACGTGTTCACATGGGCTATACCAGGGGCTGGGGTGAGGTTTGGACCTTTCCGCTCGCATTTCGAGCCTTTGCCACCTCGAGCAATCCCTGAACGACTGTAGGTGGTGGCCTTCACGAAGGTCAACATCGCATATTGTTGTAGTGGAAATATACATGGGTGAGAAATATGGCTTCATCGTTGGTTTCGTATGGAAATGGGGATGATAATTTAAACATTCCTATACGATGCATGGAATTGATTAACACCATGTCGCCTGACATCATTTAGTGTGCTACCATTTGTTGAAGGCAAGGAATACGTTCTCACAAAACACAATAAAGAAATTCCACTTGCCGGTGTTGCAATTCTCATATATGATAGATCGTTGGAGCAAGAGCTTGTCCAATGCGTCTGCACAACGTGGAGTCCTCCATGACCTCAGCCATCTCAATCGATATCGACACCAAGCTGAAGGGTGGGAATGGGTCCTTTCGATTAGTGTTGTGTGCAGCCAAGGGTCGCTTGAAATTTGTAAATGTAGCACTTTAATAAGTTCAACCCAAGGATTATTCCATAAAAAATAGCACACAAATGATGACATTCTCTAGTCCAATTGGATCGATAATATCTAAGAATCCACCCATTGTACCCACTTGAGATTTCATGGTCACCATAAATGCATATTCATTGGCCATTGCCCCATGTTGCCAACTGTGCCATGTTATGTTGTGAGATCGGAATTGGGGTTCATTCACTCATCTAGTGCAGTTCTCCCCATTGATCTTTACTCCAGCGTAATCCCCATCGCATGTATCCCAATATCCAACAGAGATTATCTTCACACGTGGCATGCCTTGATATTATAGATTACGGGCTTCCACGAGTCAACTCGCTACAATGACATGGATAGAGTTTTCCAATAGATGCAGCTATCACCTCCACACAAGGTATTGTATTGGACGGTGGGTGATCAGACCTCGCACGTGCCAAGACACCTTCGAGCAGATATTGGTTGCCACAGTAATCGTGCTGGTTCGTACATCGTCTGCTTGACGCGGCTGTCTGGGTGCATATCCAGTACAACACGACTAAATGAATCATCTACGACTCCACATATCCAGTACAACACGACTAAATGAATCATCTACGACTCCACAAATACCATGGTACCATCTTGTCATCGACTGTGGCTTGAGCATTCCAACGCCTCCCGTGTGGTGGCAGTCACACGATATCCAGCTGATACTGTGGTTCACGCCATGGTTATTGTAGGGTCGTCACCTGTACAAATAAGTTCACAACGACACCCAGTAGACAATCACAACGACATCCCGTAGATAATCACGGCCCGTGACTCTTGACGGACGCGAACCTCTATTGGACTCCACATGATGACCTTGCTGCTCATCCAATGGACTCTCCTGCTCTACAATTGATCCATGTGAACAATGGCTCAACCCGAGCATCAACTCGATAACACTCCAGCATGAAAGATTACGACGTTTAGGTGCAGGCATCGTGGATCCAGTCGATGGCCATGGAGATCGGCAAACATATCCGGCCCTGTGATCCATATCTAGTTGACTGCGGCGTGGAGTCGTTAATGTAGCACGTGGATCCAGCCGATGGTTGCAATGAAGACCACTATGGCTGAGCGACGCAGAACCACAGCAATACAATGTGGACTACAATGATCAAATCCATTCACCTCCAGGGCTGTGACTAACACTGTGTGACGTGCTCGCGATGTGCCGGGCACACGACGTTTCTTCCGATCGCCTATCGCTTCTATGTAGTCCTGGGCAGCCATGAATTCACGTCTCTTCGTATCTCGGGTTTATTACTGTGGTCCTCAATGGAACCCTTACTACCCATACCATACTGACCATCTAGTTGGTTCACATCATCACATTGAAACTAGCTCGAGCTGACTCTCAAGACCTATTCACCCTCAACCTTCAAAAATAAGACTGCATAGCCCCCCTACCTTAATCAACTTGGCTTAGGACAAGTTGCAACGTCCGGTTGATATGTAGAGCATGCCCGGCACGGTAGCTTCCATCGAAGCTCGTCCATGGTTACGTCGGCGCCCAAAATTGCGGAGGTTGTCGCGATCTCCCTACTCGCGCCTCGATTCGATAGCTCGCATGCTCGTGGCTTCCTTCTTGGCCTGATCATTGTCCCGAAGCAGCACTGTGTTGCCAACTTCCTACCGCTTCGACCACATGTCCAATGCTGCCCTCGTGGTGGTGAGCCCATTCACAGAACGACCATCGGCACCGAACAGGAAACGAGTCCGTAGCAATCAACTCGATCACCCAACTCCACCGAGTTAGACGACACCTCAACCCGACGATGAGGTGGCAGTCAGGATTCCGTGGATCTAATTGATTCACGTTGATTGGCACGTTCGATTCGCCACACATTTTGACCAAAAGGCTGCAAAATATGGCAGCTCTGAAACATACCAGATTAGTGTGAGTCCCATGTAGGTCGCAGAAATCCTGATATGCCTCCGCGCTATTTGCCGGCGCACCGGATTGTCCCGGAGAGATTGGCCAGTTGTACTTCATGGAAACAATTGCCGCATCGGGTGGCCACTGGGATCTTATCGCGCAGGGACGGAAATGGATGTTGGTGGAAACCGTGGATGGTGGCTCCATTGTCCACGTTGCATCCACAAGACTGCAATAAACACTGGCCCACTATAACTCATTTGATCTAGGGAGTCCCTAGTCTCTCTAGATCCCATCCGGTTGATAGCTCGCCACGAGGACATGGGATTGTCTTTTGGATTATCGAAGGGCTCCCCGAACCGACCAAGGGACCCTTGAGTCCAATTTTGAGAACCGTTCAGCATGTTCTTCACCTCCGATGCTGGCGGCGGCCGGAACGACTCGGGTGGTGAGATCAAGTTGAACACAGGATCAAATTGATTGGGGAGCGGCCTGAATACATCCAATTGATCCAACATCCGCCCGATCCCCCTTTCGCCTTGAACCCTAAACCGCGTAATATGTAATGGTTATTGATCAGCTCCCCACGTTGGGCCCCCCTTGCTCCCACTCGTGTGCTGTGACTGATGCCGTGAGTAGCACCTTGCGTTTTGATATCTGCCTGCGAAGACCCTCCAACGATTGGCGAGAAAACATGTCTTCCACCTCGGTGAGAGCCGACGCTTCTCTATTCTGGTTGATGTCATTCGCTGGAGCGCTCACCAGCCTTGGGTCCTTGGATGGCTGGTCGCGCTGCACGCAACTCCTCCAATTCTCCCTCCTACCCCATGCTTTAGAGGATCGCATGGATGCCCACATGGCCAATCGGGCTCACCGTCTCCTACAACATCATCAACTTGAGATCACCCCATGGAATCACCTCACGTGCTAATTTATCCTCACTGAACTTGGTTGCGGTTAGCCGCACTTTGTTGAATGCATGTGCATCCGGTCGATGTCCACGACAGTGATCGAGTAGATACAGCGCCCAAATTCCGTTGGGTTTTGTATGCATGGAACGATGAGAAGGGTGGAGCTAAAATTGCATCCTGCTGCCACGACTTCCATTGTGACCGCTCTACTTGATCGTTGAGCACGTCCACTCGGCGTCGCAGCTTGCCGTTAGTCTACTTCGACGAATTCTTCTAGATCTTCGAGTCGACGTTCCCTGCATCGGCACGGATCACCTTCGGTAGCACCTTGGCGTGGGTTGTCTTGGGACCTGTGTCTTGGTCTCCAGCCTCCATAGGCTCCTCCATCATCGTCCGCACATGCTTCCATTTTTTTAAATCCACTTGGTCTGCAATCTAAGGTGCTCCTCCTCCTCGTTCTCCTTCCGGTGCAGTGATTCCACAACTTCCATTGATTTCTCCAAATACTGAAGCTGACCCGTCATATTCGGTACTTCTGTTAGGGTGTCCTTCAATTGGATCTAGTGTTGCTGAAATTCCACCGGTGGACTTCCGTGCGACAAACGTTCCTCGGATCAAAGTTGGAGATTTTGCCTGATTGGCTTTAACTCCGTTAGCTCCTTACCCTGCCTTTGCTCCACTGTTTATTGCCGCAGATCCACTGGAGCTTCACCCGGGATCATTGGCACCTCCACATAGGGCAACTGGTCCCCATCCAAGACCTCCTTCCCTCCATCCATTGGTCCAGGTGTACGAACTGCTACCGTAGCGGTGCTACGGTAGTGATCGCAAGTAAGTCGCACTTCCTCCCCTTTCGACTCGAGGGGCCGGCTCCACCTCAGTGGACCGGGGCTGCAAGTGCCCTTGTAAACCCCGGACCACCTTTCTACCTTCCTAGTTCACAATGTCCACTGATCACCTAGACTCGAAAGTTTAACCAAGTTAGATAAATAGACGGCCGAGTGCGGCTTCTAAGGTTGGCCACTGGTTGGCTCACTCGACTCGAACTTGATCTGGCCATACACGATGTTGGCTCAACTGAGCTGCATGCCCCTCTAGGCTATAGCCGCTGCTCCTAATCCATCCTCTGTCATCGGTTGGATGCCTCTATCATAGACGAGTATTCTCTCCTTCAAAAAATGGGAGCCAATCCTTCCTGGCACCCTCGGCCTTTGTCGAGTCGAAACCGGCTACGCTACAAACACCTTTCTCGGATGGATCTACTTTCAATCCTTTGGTGTCCTCTGACGTGATCGAACCTGTAGGTAAGTTGGACAAAATAGCCACTCCTCCGGTCCAAAGTGTGTCTTCTACTAATCGACTTGAAGGTAGTGAACATGCCCTGTTTCGAGTTGATGATGACCTCCTTGGTACGCCCGTCGTTTTGTTCCTCTACCTCGAGTGCCAAATAGTCCCAGAATCCTGCCTCGGCAGAATTCTCCTTCTTGTTGCAAGACTGGTGTTTCCGGGCTGAATTCACCTCTCATGGCAGTGAGCACCGCCGTTTTGAGGATGAGCCGATGTGCAGGTGCTGGACGTCAAAGTGACCCTCCTGTCGTATCATTCCGCTTGATCTCCGTTGACCTCTCAATAGGAATTGCTCTCTTGTGTCTTCCTCGTCGAGCAGGGCCTGGGTCCATCTAGCAATGGATAACTCATAACCACTCTCTGTCACCTTCTCCCACCTGATTAGTGTCGTTTTTTCCGCTTTCGTTCCTTCAAATTTACTGCACCCTGAAAACCTAAAACCGATCTTTCCTCACTGGGACATGGCTCTATCCTCCATCAACTAGATCTCACTCCTTTTTTACTTCAACTCGAAAGCAACCTCCTATATCAAGTATTCATCACATTATAAAAAATCTCGCACTTATCAACCTGAAAGAAGGGTAGACGCTCATTGTCTTCGAAAATAACATTTATCAACTTGAAAGCTCCCATAGATAATTAAAAAAAATTAAAAAATTAAACAACAAAAACAAAAAACAAAAAAAAAAAAAAAAAAAAAAAACACACGGATGGACTCATAAATCTGAGAGGAAAATGGAGACTATCAATTTAAAAACTCAACGTTGTGGGCATAAAAAACTTAACAAAGAATCACTCATTGGAACAGCAATGCTTCATCAATTGGAAACTCTCACCTTTCCCCGCAGATTGGTTCTCTATAATTGCGGTATCTTCCTGTTCTCCTTCTTGCTTCCCATTCAACCCACAACTTGGTTGACCCCGACTGTCTCCCTTCTCCCTTCACCTGTTTGATAAGATCACAACGATGTGCATTACTATTGCCTGCATGAGTAATCGTCCCTTCATTCAATTTCGACTGGAAGAGCAGACCTAGTAGGGTTTAGATTTGATCGACTCCCACACAGTTGCCACTGCATCGATTTCTATACCAACCGTGACCCCAAACCGGATTTGTTTGTTGCTCACCTGATAGCACCCTGTGTTTTTCAACAGACTCGGATCCACTTGGTATACACACAGGTGCGTAAAAATCCTCAACGACTCTCTCACCAAATCGACTCGATATGCATGGACACATACCGACTTGATACGAACCTAGGCCCGCATTGACTCGATTGCATACTTTCTTCAATGGCCTCTGTGGACACCCTACTCCTTCTAGCCGCCATTTCCAATAGACTGCCCCCGATCAACTTGACAGCCGGAAACTCTTGGCACACTCCTCCGCTCAAACCCTATAAACTTGGTACACACCCATCGTCGGTATCGCCCGTCAATAAAGGGAAGCGAGATCCGTTTGATGTTCCCTCACCATTACTGACACGTTCCCTCGCCCTAATCAACTACGGTACACTAAATATCACTTTTAGTGTAGTATCACGAATAGTGTAATTACCTTTGTATACTATTCGTGAATAAGTTTACAAATAGTGTTTAGCCACCAATATCATCAATGATACCCCCAATCAAACCCCCAATCAACCACCTACCCGGCCGCCATGCCTTAGTTGACCACCTACCCTCATTTTCAACCCCTTACTTTTTCAACCACTTACTTTTTCTAATCCTTACTTTTTCAACCCCTTACTTTTTCTAACTCTAAATTTTTCAAATCTTTACTTTTTGTATCCCTTGCTTTTTCAACCCCATACTTTTTCAAATCTTTACTTTTTCAACTCCTTACTTTTTCAAATCTTAACTTTTTCAATTCCTTACTTTTTCAAATCTTCACTTTTTTAACTCCTTACTTTTTCAAATCTTCACTTTTTTAACTCCTTACTTTTTCAACCACTCACTTTTTCTAACCCTTACTTTTTCAAATCTTTACTTTTCCAATTCCTTACTTTTTCAAATCTTCACTTTTTTAACTCATTACTTTTTCAACCACTTACTTTTTCTAACCCTCACTTTTTCAAATCTTTACTTTTTCAATCCCTTACTTTTTCAAATCCTTACTTTTTCAATCCCTTATTTTTTCAAATCCTTACTTTTTCAACCCCTTCCATTTTAAAATCCTTACTTTTTCAAATCCTTACTTTTTCAATTCCTTACTTTTTAAAACCTTTACTTTTTCAATCCCTTACTTTAGTACCCCTTCCTTTTTGTAACCTTTACTTTTTCAAACCCTTATTTTTAAAACCTCTTACTTTCCTAACCCTTAATTTTTCAATCCCTTACTTTTTCAAATCCTTATTTTTTTCAAATATTTTGTTTTCCAACTGTCTTCTATCTCAAATGTTTTCTTTCTAAATCTTTTACTTTGGTTGTCTTTTATATTTTAAGCACTTTTTGAAAAGAATACTTTTGAAAAAGTTTACTTTTTCAATGTGGTCATAATTCAAAAGCTCCATTTTTCAATCATATACTTCTAAAAAGTTTCGTGTTTCTATTGTTTATTTTTTGAAATGAACATTTTTCAAATGTCTCTTTTTTAAATGTACATTTATTCAAATGTTTATTTCTTTAATTGTTTCCATTTTCAAAATTTTCCAATCTTCTATTTTCAAATGTTTCCTATTTTATTCTCTCAATCTTTTATTTTCCAAATCAATTTTTGGTGTTCGTTCCATTCTAAATTCTATTTTATCCAAATGTTTTTTTTTTCTAAATGTACTTAAATCTTTGTCACTTCTCTTACTCAAAATGTACACATAATCTTCTTCTATATTGATACACTAAATGTGCACAAGTGAAAAAATTTATACTGCAATCTTAAGTGGAATTCACAAATAGTGTAGTAGTTGGCATTTAGTGTAATGATTTGTCACTATACTAATTGCCCAGTTCACAATTAGTGTACGGGTTCGCTTTTAGTGTCCACTACACTAAAAGTGATATTTAGTGTAGTTCCACTATGTTATGGGTATCGAATTATAGGTACGCGTGATTGGAATATCGAATGCATGTATTTGGATGTGTTTGGTATATCGTATTAGTACAGCATGTATTCTGGCTCTCGTCGACGCATTGAATGCGCCCTCCACCTGGCCGCTGCTATTTGTTTGTCGTGATCCTCCTACACCCCTTCGATTTGCACTCGACCGTTCACTCAATTGTCATTTGTACTTAATCATATATTCAGGCGCATTCGGAATACCCTAAATGGCAACTGAATACATGTGTCCCAAAACCGAATACAAGTACATGTATTCTGTATCCGATAACCTTGCACTGGATTGTTTATCCAAGACTGCCATCAAAGACACACAATGTTCACTTAGATCCATTTCATTTACTTCTGCGTGGTGCGTGCACTCGACTCCATCCCATCTATTCGACGTTTACATTTTCTTAATCAACCATTCGCTTCCCAAGAATCCAAAATCAAGCATCATTCTCATAAGTTTACATTCTATTGTAATTTTCAAAAAAAATTGTGGGGTCCCCTGCTTTGTCCATGACTTGTCCTCGGGTTGTGCAAGGTTCAAGACGGTGCCCATCACGGCGGGGTTCGTGGACGCGGCGCTCGAAATATCAAAGTTAAACCAATCCATTCCGTGAGCTTCTGAAACTCTACAAGGGCCAACCCACCACATTCTAAACTTACCCGGAGATTCTCGAAAATAACCGCCGTGCAGTAAAACTAGACCATCATCGTTTACAATGTTAGGTGCCAATTTACCATCGCACAATGTTTCACCACGACATTGGATTGCTTCTTTGTCGTGGTGAGCTTGGTAGCATATTTCATCCAATCTCATGAGCATGGATGATCCATGTTGTAAAGGTGGATTATCACCCAAACGTTCATCAAATAGCAATGTGCCAGGTGGGAATTACCAATTCAATCGGGAGTATAGCCTCTTGTCAATACACTAATTGGAATGGAGTATACCTATTGGAAACTTTGTAGGCGCATCGAGAGGCCCACAGGACGTCCTAAACCCGTGCATCCCAATCCACGCTGGCACCTTGAACAGTGCCAATCACAATTCGAGATAGGATGCCATCAGTTTTCTTAGATTTCCCATTGGCACGAGGATCGTATGGTATAGATTTTCGGCGTTCGATCAAACACTTGGTAGTCAACTACAAAAAAGTGTCGTCCAAAAAACGTGTGCCACGACCAGAAGTAGAAGAAGAACGTCGGTGTCCGGCGATTTGACAGGACACCTCCCACGCTCAGACTTACTGGGTGGGGGACAAGGTGGTGGGGCCAAAACTTGGCCCCTATTTTGTTTTTGAATGACGCCCTAAATTTAGCCAATGGGGGACCTACAGACTAAATTGGGGCCGTAGGCCCCAATTTTGTAAAAACAAAAGCCAAAAAAAGCCTCTGACCCCCCCAAAATGGGAGGACCAGAAAAATGAGACCATGCAATTAAGACGGGGGCCCACCTCGGGTAAGTCCGAGCGTGGGGGATGTCCTGTCCGCGCCGGTGTCCGGAGGGGACCGGCGTGAATAAAGCGTCTGTTTGCACTGCCATGAAGACCATGCCCACCAGGCAAGGAATTAGCAGCATGGGGCTACTTCCCGCTCTCGAGGGTAGACGCTATGTAATAAGTAACCACAGGGATGAAACCAAAACAAGAGAAGCCACAATCAGAGCAAGGGAGCGGGGAGAAAAGAAAAAGGGGAAGGAAGGGAGAGAAAACGACCATGAGGGGGGAAAGGACTAGGAGGGGATATGAGAGGGGGATTAAGGTGTTTTATGGTGTGTTATGTGGATCGGGGAGGGTTTGGTTATTCTCTATTTTTCGTTTATGTAATAGTACGGACATAGCATGTTGGATTGCGATGGTGTTTATACTATTGAATGTATGTTTGATTGTGTTCATGGGTATTTTGAAGGTTTCTTCAAGGGTGTGCAAGGGTGGGATATAGGTTGTGGCGCGGGCACGAGCCGTAATGACTATCAGGGGGTCGATTTTCCATCCAGGGTTTCTTATGTCGTCGATGAGGGGTTGATATTTGTTTATTTTGCTTTCTATTGTTTCTAGTGAAAATCTGTCGTTACAACATGTGAATTCAATGAATTGAATGGTATAGTTTGGATCTTTTCATCAACCATTTGGACAATCATTCTAAAAGACGTGGAGTTCACAAAAGAATAATATGTGAAATGGATACTTTTCAACCTCCGGTTCTTGCACGATTGTTTTGAATATGCCACACTACTTCTTTATGCCTAAAAGTTGGTGTACGGGCAACCGACACCATGCTAAACATGATTGTAAAAATTCAAACCTTGCGTGGGGCGCAAATTTGATACCAAGTGAAGTCAAAGTTTGTAGATCCACCCAATGCAAGGTAGCAAATGAACCATCCTCTTGATTTCAATCACTATAATCTTTTAATCCGTGCAGTGGACTGCAGCCTAAAAAATATACTGACCTTAAATAGATGAATGTTTTGAGATCCTGTGGTTACACGTCCAACGTCTCAGTTCAAACTTAAATTCTCTCGCTACTTTTTGGTAGTGGCAATTTTGGAGTGAGTCTTGATGAAAATTGGCTTGGGCTTTTAGGGGTTCGACGGGTGTTCACCTAGTTTAGGGTACATCGCTTTGTTTGTTGAGATACAGAAATCCGATGGACTCAAAATTCTCCGAGTCAAAAATCCTCCAACTTAGAAAGCAAACCGGCCAATATCCACCATTCTTCCCAAACCACCGGTTTCACATCCGGTATTTTTAAAACTATGCCGGTCTTCCTCAAAATGAACCGGCCACCACAACAAAGAACCCCGGTTCTCCCCAATCATTGACTCGACCACCCCGGACCGGGACTACACCATCCGATCCTTCGAATTCACATATTGTAACGACGGAATCCGCCCAGAATCAATCAAGAACGCAACAGATAAATACCAACCCCTTATTGATGATATCATGGCCCTCGGACGGAAAGTGGATCCCTTTATTGTCATTACGGTTGGTGCCCGTGCCACTACCTTTATCCCACCTATGAAAACTCTCGACTGAACTCTTAAAATACACATGGCACCAATCTAAAATACATTCGAAAACGTCATAAACATTTCATTCGAAATGTTTGTTTTAAAAGTTGCAATTTCGCTTTCCTTCCGGCGTATGATTGTTTTTGGGATATTTTTGTTGCAGATTGTTGATTTCTCAAAACAACCTTCACTTTTGATGCACTGGATGTCCACAGATAAGGACAGTTCATGATGCAATCTTTGTTAGAAACGTCATTGAAATGTGAGGGCAGCCATGATTCTCCTAGTCCTCAACTTTCAGAAGGCCATGACTCATTCAATTTTTGTCCGAACTGGGCATACGAGGTGGTCCCTGACATCTACATTCTCAGTACATGTCAAGAAACACCTTATAGTATGCCCAATTCGTTCTAGAACCGAATGAGCTACACTCCTCCGGAGATTGCTGATAAGATACCCTGACAGCCCTCGACCGCCGAACCATTTTTTTGTACTCCCACTATTGATACACTAGGTGTGCACAGGTGGAAAAAAATATTTTTTGTGATCCTTACCAGAATTGATGGATAGAGGAGTAGACTATGTCACTACTCTAAATGGCGTGTTTGCAATTGGTGCATGGGTTCACATTTAGTGTATACCACGCCAAACATCAATTTTAGTGTAGTGTATGTACCAGGGTAATTAGTACGCCGTTCGTACCGCTACACTGAACATCGTTTTTTGTGCAGTGTGCCTCATCAGGCCTCGTGCGGTGTGAAACATGCTCCCTCGAGGGCTTTAACGCCTACTAGATGGGGAACCCCCAAAAATGAGAGGAGGCACATCACCCTCGGCACCGAGGAGGCTCGCACTGACTGGAATCCCAAAAGCGAGGGAAGGAATCACGCACAATTTCGGATCAGAGCACGGATTTATCGTGTCATCTGTCCGAAATTGCCGTGACTCCTGATGAAACCCAGGTTGCTCCTCTATTAAGTACCTGAGGCATGCTGAACCACCAAAGAACATGGGATATCCAACTTCGACAACCATCATCTGTCTACACCCACCCCACTACGTTTATTCATTCATCCACAATCATTTATTTTCCACCCAGGGATCTTACTTTGGTTGTTTCGGACCCCGTCCTCACCAACCTCGAACCTCTCTCGCATGGCGCATGTATGACGGAGGCACCCAATTCCAATCACTTGAGCCAGGTCGGGACCCAAATGACACTGTATGTCGAAAACATTTACATGGAAGGATGTGGAATTAGGAATGAAACTCATCAAATATTTTTTCAAATTTGAACAACGTGAGTTTTGGAGTCGATATGGAATATGAAAGCCCGAAAACCACTGGACCTCATAATCAAACTATGGAGCGGGTGAGATTTGGTGCCCTCATTTGCCCAATGCCGTCAAGTGAGAGCGAGCAAAAAGGAAGAAGACATGCCATGGATAACCAACTCATGGAGGGTACTCGATGCCGATTGGACTCGTTGGACTTTCGAGGCGATGCCACAAATGAGAGCTCGATTGAGGTGGTGCAACCCAGGAATTGCATACTCCATGGCCCAATGCCGATACCAACTAGTGTTTTCAGATTTTGAGTCGTCGGTCTTGGGTCACTTCATGCACCATTCCATGCTTTTGCCATTTGCATGCACCATACCATGCATGCTGTACTCCACTGACCGGAATTGGGTGGCCGATCGGAATTGGGTGCCTCGACATCAGGCCAGCACAAACAAAATATCCCATGAGTCATACCAAATATGTGGCCATGGCGTATCGAACTGGAAAAAAATAAAAATTAAAGAATTAAGAGTAGCTTGCTGCTCGCTGCTCACTGCTCGTTGTTGGATCTGAGAGCGGTACGTGTAGAGGGACGAACCCCTTTCCCTTCTGTAGTTATCCATAGCTCTGGTCTTCACTGCCGAGGAAGGAATGGATCCGTCAGGGGTTGAGGAGGGTGGCCTCCGTGGTGGAGAGGATGACAACGAGGTCGTCGTCTCGCTGAGCGATGTCAGTGGGCCATTTGAACCCTTTGTCATGGAAGTGGACGAGGAGACTAAGGTTCGTCATCGACCTTCCGAAACAATGGTCGATCGTGAGGAGGGAATGATGGACTTGATAGTACTCTCGGAAGGCGACGAAGAAGAGACACGTCGAACCTCGCGTGTGACCTCTGAACCACCATGTCCAACTCATGCGTATTCAAAGGTTGCAAAGGTTTCAAGGGGGCCCTATTGTGCAGCCTTGTCTGAAGGGAAGAGAGTGTCGGAGGCGAGGAAGATCACTCGTCGACAGCCGGCACCCTCTGGGTTGCCGACGAGAGAGACCACGACAGCCAAGGATTTTGACTGGAAGCGGGTTACCCGCACAGTAGCTAGCCCCGGCTATGTAGAGCTGTTGGCCATGCCTAAGAAGCATGGTCCAACTTGATGTAACTGCTACCATCGTTGCAATGAAAATACCCACAAGTTCCCCATAATTTCCTTGCGAGACCAGAAATCCCAGGATTCATCAATGGGGGAGAGAGAAGTGCCGAGCCTAAACCAGGTTTCAAGCCCAGAAATTGGCAACCATGAAACTAGGCAGGTGCCCGTGGGGTAGGGTACATTCGGAACATCGTGATTCCCTGATGGGTTCGGGGGGGACGGCAAACAAGTCTGAACTAGTTGCTGTCCCCGGGAGGGCGTAGCTGACAGAAAACTGATTTGGCCACCTAATTGGTGCAGCCGCCGTTCAACATTTAAGGAACCCAACGTCAGTCCCACGCTAGCTGCCGCCACCATTCCTACATCGGCGGTGCCACGGCTTCCTGAGTTGGTTCACTGAGCACTCCCATGGCAAAGCCCGCAGCATTGCTGGATGCGTGTGTGAAGGGCACTCTGTTGCTGTGGAGAAACCGCTCATGGAGATGAGCTTGTGGAGTGGCCTGCCAGAGGACATACTGGAGCGGATACTGGCCCACTTGCCCGGCATGATTATCATGCGCTTCCGGGAGGTCTGCAA
This sequence comes from Bryoerythrophyllum caledonicum, assembly GCA_963971425.1. Lineage (NCBI taxonomy): Eukaryota > Viridiplantae > Streptophyta > Bryopsida > Pottiales > Pottiaceae > Bryoerythrophyllum > Bryoerythrophyllum caledonicum. Next base: position 26,442,309 of record OZ020522.1, read on the forward strand.
CATGGTTGCAACGAAGAGCTTCCTCGACGCCTGCACCCAGGTGAGCAACCCGAGCGACGTCTGTTTTCAGGCTGATTGCACCTCCAGGAGTGGTTGGATTGAAGGCCTCTTGTACACTCAGGTTGCTGTAGGTCGCTTCATACACGGCATACTTTCTATGCATCTAGATCTGCGAGCACGTGCCGCACTTGGTGTGCTTCGACCCCGAATATAGGAGATGGCGCACCATGTCGATCGTGTTCCTGCCATCCGAGGTGGATTTCCCAGTGTCGTCGTCCGGGGGCCTACTTTGCTTCACCAACACCGCGCAGTCGTCGGAGAGAGACGGTTGCAGGCTCTTCGTCGCCAATCCGTTGACGAGAGCCTGGAAGGAGCTTCCCACGTTCAGGTGCACGTGAATTTCGCCGCCTTTGGTGAGTTTGATCATGTGGAGTCGACCTTCCCACTACAAGGTCGTCGTCGGGGGCGACGGATGCACCCAGGTATATGACTCCGTGGATGGGGGCTGGAGTAGCACCGCCTGCTTTCCCCAGATCGAAGGAGTGGGCGTCTTCAACGTGGCTGCGTTCTGCAAAGGCAATCTATACTGCCTTACGTACTCCTCTAATAGCTCGCTGCTGGCGCTCGGTGTGGAGGACCAGGTTAGCTTGACCGCTCAATGTCTCGAGGGTGCTCGAAAGCTCGAGTGGAACACTGCCCAACATGATACTCACATCCGCGTTTCACATTGGCGATGCCGTGCAGGTTTGGAGAAGGATAAAAACGCAGCGCTTGCCGGGCCAGCGCATGTCCCGTAACTTGCTCGCATGCAAGGGAGACGTCATTATCGTGGGGGAGGCATTACGGCAGCAAGTCGGCTACATAGGCATCTGGCGCCTCGACTGGGCTTCCCTGGGGTGGCACGATGCAGGACGCATGCCAGAGCAGCTGTCGGATGGATTATTGGCGCGCCCTGGTGTGATCCAAGCCGCATCGAACTCCGACCGGATCTTCATACGCAGCTCCAACTACAGCCGCATCGTGCATTACGACATCGGTAGAGGAACGTGGGTGGGCACTGCAGCCTGGGCAAGTCACCACACGGGTCTTTGCATCGAACCCAGGCTCGATGCACAGGTGTAGGATTTCGTGTGGGTATCTTCGTTGACGGTTGGGGAAATGTGGCGTATGGCCATGCCCCCACAGTCCTCGTCACACGTTTCTTTGTTGGCATCCCCTCCTATGTACGGTACTGCGAATGCACGTCTGATACGTAGTGCCGACTGAAGTTTGGTTTGCATCTCCGGGGAGTGTTCTTCTGGGCCCCTGACCAAATTTGCTCTTGTGAATGGAACTTCCCTACTCTGGAACACGTCGTCTTGCACCTAAAGACCCATCGCAACGAAAAATTTCCAGAACGACACGTGGATGGCAGCGTACATGATGAGCTGCGCGTAAACCGATGGGTTCCATTCAAATGACTGTAATCCATACAAGAAGAACCCTGAACCCAAAGTCGTATATCTTCCACGGTCAACGATTGTCTTCACCAAATTCGAGATTGATACCATTCAGTATGGTCTATCCCATTAATCATTATTGCTCCCGTAGGTTGGGGGGGGGGTGCAAATCCCCGCGCTTGGATACAAAAAGGTGTGCATTAATATGATACCATGAACATAAGTTCCAACAATAAGATAAACAATAACCGTAGGAATCTCTAAAAAAGACACAAGGGACTCCGGGATCCCAATCCCTCTCACATAGACTCTGTAAGTTTGCACTGGCATTCATATTACTTTCTCGGATATTGAAAGAAGGGGCGATCTCGGCCGGAACACTGCAAATAGACCCGAGATGCATTCATAGAACTAGGATAGGGTGCCCCGAAAAAAAAAAACCCCCCTCCACTCTTAAACGCAAAATGTAGGGATCTCCATCGTTTTCACCAAACTCGTGTCGCAGATGTGAGCCAGTTTAAAGGTACATGGCTACTAATATCACTTGGTGTGCATCCAATGCATAGGTGTGTGAATCGAGGACGTAGGCTGGAATGTGGCAACGATCGTTTGGAGAAGCGTAAAGGATGAGAGAGACTGGTCACTCTCATGGTCAATGAATTTTATCTTTACCATTTCTGTTTTCTTATCGTACGTTTTTTTAGTGTGCGTATTTTTTATGTTGGGTTACTGTGTTTTTGAGCGATTTTCTAGTTCTTTGGCTTAGCACGGAAGTCTCATTTACACCACGAGTTTTGTCCCTACAATGTGCACCCTTGGTGAAAACTTCAGTTTTCTACTGCATACTCTGAATCTGGTATGAATCTCCTTCACCCTTTCTTCAGAAAAGCACAATAATTTCAAATCTTCCCAAAAAAATCTGTGATTTTTGTGACATGAACTAGACATGTGATCCCATCTCCAGTAAGTCCGTCGTGAAAAATTTCCACTTTTACTTGATGGAAAACCACAACACGCGGCAGAATGGAAATTGGGGTGGAGTCCATGGTCATAGGCTCCATCCTTTCAAGGTTAAAGGTCCAAGACGCCACGCTTGGGGGAGTTGCCTAAATACCCCAGTCGAGCGTTGCATCAAGCCTCGGGCTTGGAAGGGCGGGGGAGGGTAGGGATAGACCTGGCTCCTATTTTTATGTTGGAGGGGGGCCCTGTTTGATCTACGCGGGGCCAAATTTAGAAAAATAAATAAATCCAAAGAAAGGCCCGTTCTAGGGTCCTAGAACGGGCGGGCTAGACAAATGGACCCATGTGAGGCTGAGGTTTGGTGCAATGCTCGACCAGGGTCAATAAGTCTGAGATTCCGCGTCTGGGTTGCAACATGATGTTTTCCATGTGGCTGTTAGAGGAGGTGTACGAACCGACATTGTACTTACATGACACTCGCGGGAGTTCGTAATTGCGTTGATCATGATCGGGTGACATGTGGCACTTCCAACTTAGATCGTCATTATACCTCCCACGTGCCTAGGAGGTTGAAAAATGGTCGTGTATCCTATGCACTGTATGGTCTTGTATCTTGGATTTTATTGCATTTGCCACGTGCTAGAGAAGTTGCAAAACGGTCATGGGTCCTACATGCGTGGTGTCGTATTTCAACATGATAGGGTTCAAACATTGAAATGACCTCCATGTGGGAGGTGTTAGGTGTCGGACGCCCCCCATTTCGAATCAAAGTTGAAAAAATAGTTCATCTTCTACCCTACGTGTTGAGTGGGTGAGTAGGCTTTCCGCCTTTGGCTTCGCTTGGTGTCAAATATATGCGCTACACAGGGCCTATAGTCATTACCATCGTGTCAGGCATGATATAAGTTCTTTGTACATCGATTTTTTAGGGGTAGAGAGGGGCTAGTATATTCAAAAAATTGTGCGAGGGCCGGAGGTTCGGAAATTGCCGATTCACATCATGTGCCCTTTTAACCCGACGTGTTTCGGATCGGTAATCTTAACGGTCAATAGGAATGTTTACACCACATCCTATAGTAGAAAAAATGAATAGTAAAAGGATACGAAGATGTCAAAATTTTACGTGGAAAAAAAGATGTTTTTTCGGTACATAAATTGAAAATGTGTGACAGTGACTAAAGATGTTTGACTTGGGGTGATAAGTTTTTTTTCCAATGAAGGCCAGAATATTCTCCTGGGAGTTTGAAAGGAGATATTTTTACTTGCTAGTATTGAAAATCTCACGTACAGGAGAGTGTCACGGCAAAAATGTTTGGAGATGCATGACTTGCCCCCATTTGAGAAGTTTCTCTCTAGGATGGCATACCCTTTTTTCCATAGGTCCGATGCAAAAAAAGGTATATTCCCACTCACCTATTTTCTTCTTGCATCTTTTTGCAAAATTCCAAGAATTGTAAATATAAACCACAACCATATGAATATGCCCATTGAGATTTGCAAAAGCTCACCCCGGGACTTTTTTCCATTTAGGGATTAGAGTATCATGTTTGTTTTGGAAGCCACCCCGACCAAACCATGTTAACATCAATGGTACAAATGTTACAAAACCGTACACAAATCACAACCCTTCACAAAGTAAGAGCCCATGCCAACATTGATGGCAACGAAGAAGCAGACAAGCTTGCAAAAGAAGGCCGAGAAAAAACACACAAGAACGCCAAAGACCCTCACGAACATGCCCATGCCACCCCATACTACTTTCAAAAAGAAGATTGGCCTTCCAAGGAAGATACCCCCGACAGAGGCCCAATCAGATCACTGGGCAAATATCTCAAAAAACAATACCTCTACAACAACCTGGACACAATCTCAGAAAATATTCCTAACATCGAAAAATGGACTAACGGTAACGACATAGATAATGAACTATCTACAAAATTTTGGAAAAACCCCATCATCTCAGACTCACAAATAACATGCCTCATCAAATTCCGTACGGGTCAGTATATGGGAAACGCTTGCAAACAACTCTTCTTTGGAATAGAAGGATTTCCATCCATAACATGCCCCATATGCCCCTCAACGGACCCCGACACATGGCTTCATGTACTACTCAAATGCCGAAACCACCACATTCACTCTCTAATTATCAAAATACATAATACTGCGGTATGGGAAATCCGAAAACCAATCACCTCCCACAAAAAATCGAGATGTTTCGTACTAATGAACGCCGGCACTTTTAAAAAACAATCCACAAGAAAACACGGTCCCCCCATGGCTACTTCCATGCTCATGTATGACCCAAAGATGTCATTGCAACGCTGGGCTCAAACCAGACATTCTTTGTGTCAGAGGTTTACCATACAATGACCCACCACCCGAGACTACACCATTCAATTCATCGAATTTACATATTGCAACGATAGATTCTCCCCGGAAACAATACAAAACAAAATAGATAAATACCAACCCCTCATAAACGACATCATTGCCCTCGGTTGGAAAGTGGACCCCCTTATTGTTATCACATCCGGCGCTCGTGCCACCACCTTTATCCCATCTATGAAAACTCTTGAAGATACCTTCAAGATACCCATTGATGCAATTAAAACTACCTTTGGAAACATCAACACCATCGCTATTCAACATGCCATGTCTATTTTACTACATAGACGCAAAATCGAAAATAACCAAGTCCTCCCTGATACGCAAGACCCCCCTTAGAAACTTTGCCACCTTGTCTCTTCCTGGTTGGCTGCCTGTGTGGTTTTGCTTTTTGTTGTTTAGATTAGTTTGGTCGCGGTTGGTCGTCGTTGGTTGGTTTCTGGCTACTCGTCACATAGTGTCTACCCTCGAAAGGGGGAAGTAGTTCCAGTTCGCTAATTCCTTGTCCGGTGGGCATGGTCTTTGCAATGGAACGAACAGACACTTTATTCACGCCATGGTTCATAAACCCGACACGAAACTAGGTGGACCCCCCTCCTCCATCGTTGTTCTTGGTAATTCATTTGGAACATGCAATTGAAACGGTAGCCTCACAATGGAAGAAGGTTGTTATAGATGAAAGGAAGGACGTAAAGTTTAGGGCTCCAAACTAGGTCATTGGAACTTGTAGCAAACACCTCAAATCCTAAATTTGGCCAAACTAAAGAACATGGGCTTACTATTCGGTATTCGATTTCAGAGTACATCGACGAATAGCAACATGGAAACACCGTGAAGTGTTGCTCGAAGCTTCTATTCGCATTTTCATAGAAACAAATAATACCATCTCCTCCGACATTTCCCAGGGACAAAATTAGACCCGACGTTTTTTTAAACAAATACAAACAAAACAATGCACCCATAACCCCCATTGTGTCAACCCTTCGAACCTATGACGACCCCAGACCCTAAATCCGAACTGTCGATGAAATCAACCCTAACCCACCTCCGATGTCATTGTCTTGAGTTAACCCTAAAACCCCTAACCCTTCCCATTCAACTGCTAACAAAACCATCATCCCTTTATTCTAAATTCTTTTCAAAAAAATTAAAAGTTTAAAAACGGGCTTCGCTAGAAAAAAGGATGTAAAAGTTGGGCTTGTCCCGACAAACCATCTCAAACAAAAACCTTGAACCTAAAACCCTTGTCGTACGGATCTTTCGTCTCTAAAATGATTGGAGGCAATAAAACCAAAAGGTCACCCAGGGAACCCTGATTTGTCTCAAGTGTCTTTGTCCCGAGCGAAACCTAGACCCTCTGTACCATACGTTGAGGTCTACTTTGGCATTCTTCTGCCGAAGTAGTTGATTTTTTTTTAACATGGTGGTTGCGCACGTTTTGAAAAGTTTTTTCAATTTCAACCCTTGGGCACGAGGAATTTATTGAAATTCAAAATCTTGCTATTGGTGACAAACTTGACACTCGGTATTGGTGTTCATTTTTTCCTATACGTTTTTTTATATAATCTACAAATCAGTTTAGTTCAACACATGATTGTTGAAGTAATCATTTTTTTGTACAAAGTGGTTCGGGCACAATGGGTATCGTCTAGGTTCTAGATATTGTACGTGTATTGCCAAATATTACATTGGTATGACCTTTGCATGACACAGGCAATTTTTTTCATTTATCATTAATATTGGACAATCCCCATTTCGAACTGTGTGTGTATGAATGTGACCAACGTGTAGGGTACATTTGAACTGTATTCATTTATTTCTGTTGAGAATCCATCGATTTTCCAAAATCCTACACATATCTTCATGTCGTACGATATAATATCCCTTTGTTTAACAATGGCACCTAGAATTTACACGGATCTGGACAATTGTCAATTGAATTCGAATTTTTTTTTTGGACAAGTCTCTTGAAATTTCCAAAATATTCGGACACCCTCCATTTTGAATTGTTTTTGTACAAAGTAGACATCCACGTAGGCTAGCTCGAAATTACTAGATTGAGGTTTGTTCGTAGTACTATCTTTTTCAACTTGACGTAGTGTTCCCCATTGTCATACCGGAAGCAGGGGTTATAAATTAGCCTGAATCCGTTTCGGGACGAGAATGTGGTTTATTTAGAATAAACTTGGGACCCATAGGGACACAGGGATGAAAATGAGATACGGACAGCCATGAGTTGGTATTCGAACGAATGCTTGGAATCTCAGTTTTGGGAAATGAATGTAAAGTTTGATTACCGACCCTGAATTACCAAGAGTTCCCTTGGGGGACTCTTAAAGGTCCGGGCAGGTTCCCACCAGCGTGTCGATTTATAACATTCTTCCTTCAACCTTTTGTCGCTGATGGACATTGCTAAAAAGCTTTGTGTTAATCATATTCTTTTCCAAGATCCGACTTTTAATGGAAAGGTTAATAAGGGGTTTCGAAGTTCAAATGGGTAGAGTGGGCACATTGGGCAACTCAAAAAACTTTAAATTCTAGGACACTCCATTGAACGTGAGATCTTCGATACTAGCAAATAATATTATCTCCCGAGTCTATACTGTTAGAAAATATCCTCTTGTCTGTCAGTGAAAAATAGCACATTAATCCAAGTCAAATAGTTTTGGACATTGTCGGGCAAGGTACCAAAAAATCTTCTTCCTTCCCACATAAAGCTCAGGGATTTTTTTTTATTTTTTTAATAAACTCTCTTCGCTGCCACAACAATATGTGGTGTGATCTACTTGTTGACCACTTGGATTCTCATTCAAAAACGTATTAAGTTCACCAAAATAAAAAATAAAAAATAATAATAACGATGTCAATTGACAATTTTTGGAGGTCCTCCACTCCTTGCACAACAATCTTGGATACGACACACCATTTGTTTACCTCAAAAAATCTGTGCACACGGAATTTATATAATGCTTAACATGATGATAGTAAATTTAGACCTTGCGTAGTGCAGGAATTGGACACCAAGCGAAGTCAAAGTCTGTTGATCCACAGAACAAATGGGAGGAAGATGAATCATTCCGTCTGCTTCAGGCACTGCAATCTTTCGATGCATGTGGTCAAAGTTTATGAAATTTTGTGAGCATGTTATGTAACGGATCTTAATTGAGATTGTATAGTTGAAAGTGGAAATAAAACCCTTTTTAGAAAAAATCTTCCTTGCTCATTGCACCAAGACTAGCAGCTCCAAAGTGTTCATGGCGTGAGATTGCTAAAGTAATTCGAGGGGTAGTCGTTGAGTCCAAGGGATTGATTCCCAAGTTCTCAACTCACACATGAAGTAAAGGTAAATGAAATAGACCTTCTGGAAGTGGACATTATGTTAGTGTCCACCCTGGTCCCTGAGAGGAGGAAGTGGTTCCACTCTGCTAGTCCAGTGGGCATGACCTTGGCGATGGAACAAACAAACACTTTATTCACGCTGGTCTCCTTCGGAGATCCGTGTTCTTCTTCTTCTATTTGGACACTATGCGGTATTAAAGGCAGTCTCTAATTATGATCCAGTGGAATTCCATAATCAAGGTGACATAATGTGATGTACAGATAATTGGGAACCACCAAACATGCAAGTGACGGCTGCATTAGGTGACAACAAGTCATTGGGTCCACAGGGATTCAATCAATGAGTAGGCCAAGTACATGTAGCCGTCGGGTCAGTTGGTGAATACCCTACGAGCCGCATAGAAATGGCGGCCAATGGGAGCAGCTGGGTCTCCATGGGGACTCGTGCAGAGAGTACACAATTGCGTCGAATGGAGCCTGGTTCCTTATCAAGTCGATCCAACGAGTGAGAGAAGCGTAGATAGCCTCCGGAGACGAGCTTGTGAGTCTGTCAAGCGGATCCGAGTCCATTGGAGAGCACGTTGCGATACCAGGTGTTTAGGGTTTAGGGTTTAGGGTTTAGGGTTTAGGGTTACATGTGTGTTCCCGATAAAGTGGCATACTTTTTTTGTTGTTCTGAGGTGACCTACCCTCCCATTTTCGATGGTTGTGAATCCGAATATGTATTAAAATCTAATTATGCTATCACGGTTTAGGAGATATAGGTAGTTTGACTTTTCCAAATATGAGTTGACTTTTAAGATTTATGAGGTGTTTGCATTTTTTGGGATGACGTACCCCCCCATTGTAAGGCATTGCGAATCCATTGGTGTGCTTAGTTTAGTGAAATAATATACGGATTGAAGGTTATGGAGGGTTTTGTTGTCGTGCTAGGTTTAGAGTTTTAGGTATACTATTTATGGAATTTAGATATTTTGAAGTGGTGTACCCCCCCATTTTCGAAGGTTGTGATTCCGAAAACGTAATAAAATCTAATTATGCTGTCATCGTTTGGAAGATATGATAGAGTTGACTTTTATTGACTTTTTTGGGGAGTTCACGTTTGTGGGTTTAGGGTTTAGGGTTACAAGGGTGTTCCCAAAATATTGGCATACTTATTTTGTGGATTTTATTGGCTCTACCCCCCCGTTTTAGAGTATTGCGCATCCAATGGTAAAAAAAACCACCTTAACAATATCACCATTTGTGAGATATTACAGGTTGGACTATTTGAGGTTGAGTTGACTTTCGTTGTGTGAAGGTATTTGAAGATTTTGAATAGAGGTATCCCCCTATTTATGGTTATTGTAAATCCAATGGTGGTCTTGGATTTTTCTAATAATAGACGATTTGGATGTCATAGGCGTTTCAAAATGTAAGTAAAAGAGGGCTATTTTTAAAATGGTAAGTATTTATGAAAATTGAAGGATACGTACCCCCCCATTGTCAAGTGCTACAAACACAATGGAGTAAAGAAAATCCTTAACATATGGCTTTTTTTAGAAGTTATGGCCGATTTGACTATTAAAGTCACCAAAGTTGACTTTCTTTGAGGCGGTTTAGGATGTGGATGAAATTAAATTAAGTGGTAGATCTAGGAGTGGGTGTTCCGAAATGGTATTATACTTGTAAATCGGACCTTGTATGCATGAGTTATGAATGGATGAAGTACTGTTTATTTGAACTTCATCCATGGATTGCGGTTGCATCCGACGTCCAATCAGCAAGTGCCATGTCATTCTAGAATCCCCTTGGAATGTTCTACACGAATATCCCCTTGAAAATGAATCGCCCTTCTTGATGCAGAAGTTAAAATGGACAAGTTGATTGTATGACCCCTCTAAGTTTCTATTTAAGCATATACTGGAATATATCATTGCAAAGATGCTTAAATGCACTTTTTAGAACTACTCTTGGAATCTTCATCCGACCTTTTGAATGACGGTTATTGATGGATGAAGTTTTAACTTTTTGAACTTCATCCATGAATTGGGATTGCATGGAAGGGTTTAGGGTTACAGGGGTATCCCCGAATAATTGACATACTTATTTTGGGCTGAAATTTTGTCTACCCCCCCATTTTTGACGATTGCGCATCTAATGGTGCAAAAAACCACCCTAATAATATCACAGATTGCGAGATATAGCAACTTGGACTTTATTGGGGTGAGTTGACTTTCTTTATTTGATGTCATTTACAAGTTTTAACTTGATCTACCCCCTTATTTGTGGGCATTGTGAATCCAATGGTGGTCTTTGTTTTTTGAATTGAGTTTAGGGTTGGCTGCTGTAAGCGTTTCAAAAGTGGCTTTTAAAGTTGCTATCTTTGTGAGTTTGAGGAATTAGGAAGATTGGAAGGTACGTACCCCCCCATTTTTGAGGGTTGTGAACACATTGGAGTAATAAAAAGCCCAAACATAGGGCTTTTTTTGGAAGATATGGCCGGTTTGACCATATAAACCACCGATGTTGACTTTTTAGAGGCGGTTGCGGATGTGGATGAAATTTCAACATGATGTAGATCTTGGAGTGAGTGTTCCGAAATGGTATTACACTTGTTAATCGGACCTTGTATGCATGAGTTATGAATGGATGAAGTTTTGACTTTTCAAACTTCATCCAGCGTTTGCGATTGCATGGTAGGTCCAATCAGCAAGTGCCACGTCATTATGGAATCCCCTTGAAAAATTCTACACTAATATGCCTTTGAAAAAGAATCGCCCTTCTTTATGCAGAAGTTGAAATGAACAAATTGATTGTATGACCCCTCTAAGTTTCTATTTTTGGATATATTATAATATACCATTTCAAAGATGCTTTAATGCACTTTATAGACCTACTCTTGGAATCTTCATCCAATCTTTTAAAAGACGGTTATTGATGGATGAAGTTTTGACTTTTCAAACTTCATCCAGCTTTTGCGGTTGCATGTTAGGTCCAATCAGCAAGTGCCACGTCATTATGGAATCCCCTTAGAAAATTCTACACAAAGATGCCCTTGAAAAAGAATCGCCCTTCTTTATGCAAAAGTCGAAATTGACATTTTGAATGTATGACCCCTTTAAATTTGTATGAATTAGGAGTGGAGGGTTTGAGTTCTACTTGTCGATGCCATATTGTGATTTTTGTGACTTATGGATGGATGAAGGTGGGTTCGTATTTAGGCTTTAGGAGAGAATATAAGAATATAAGAAATAACCTATATATATATATGAAATCAGAAATATGCATATCTGCAATCAAAGAAATACATATGAAAATACATAAAGTCATCTACGCTATAGAGCGGATGTGCATCCTCCACTCTGCTCCATAGAGACCAAGATAGTGACGAGCTGCGCCCACGCGGTCGGTATAGATGTTCCTCTTTGGGAGGAACTGACCTGTATAGGTGCTCCTAAGCATAAGCCCTGGAACTGTACGGTCTCTCACTCGACTCTGAAGGGCCCAATCTGCATGATCGAGGAAATCCTGGATGAGAGGTCGAAGCTCCGGATCATCCAATTCTACTCCCTCATAAGCAAAACCTAAGTCCTCCTCTACCTCCTGTGCTCTAGCCTCGGCCGCTCTAGCTACCTCTGCCCAAACCCGAGCCTGCTGTAGCTGCCGCTCCATGTATCTGCCGCTCCATCCGATAGCCTGACGAGCAAATGTGAGAGCACTCTGAATCTCTACTGATGGTGCATGCTCGTTTCTGCCATGGACCATAGCTGCAAGTCCTGCCAGAAAGTCTCGTGCAAACTCGAGAAGCCTCTCTATAGTAACCTCTCTGGTATCGAATGCCCCACCTAGTGCTCTCTCCACTCCTACAATGCTGAACAAGTCGTGCTCACTGCATAGCCGACGTCCGTCCACTACTAACTCTGTCCGCACTGTCAATTCTATCCGGATGCCGGATAGACGACTAAAGCGTAGGTCGTATGTCATGGCTGTCCAACGCTGCATCAAATCCTGTAGCTGCCTAAGTCGAGTGCGGATAGTAAACATCGTGGCCGGCATGTCATCGAGCATCCGTCTAGGTATAGGTTTAGGGTTTAGGATTACATGTGTGTTCCCGATAAAGTGGCATACCTTTTTTGTTGTTTTGAGGTGACCTACCCTCCCATTTTCGATGGTTGTGAATCCGAATATGTAATAAAATCTAATTATGCTATCACGGTTTAGGAGATATAGGTAGTTTGACTTTTCCAAATATGAATTGACTTTTAAGATTAATGAGGTGTTTGCATTTTTTGGGATGACGTACCCCCCCATTGTAAGGCATTGCGAATCCATTGGTGTGCTTAGTTTAGTGAAATAATATACGGTTTGAGGTTTGGGTTACATGTGTGTTCCCGATAAAGTGACATACTTTTTTTGTTGTTTTGAGGTGACCTACCCCCCCATTTTCGATGGTTGTGAATCCGAATATGTAATAAAATCTAATTATGCTATCACAGTTTAGGAGATATAGGTAGTTTGACTTTTCCAAATATGAATTGACTTTTAAGATTAATGAGGTGTTTGCATTTTTTGGGATGACGTACCTCTCCATTGTAAGGCATTGCGAATCCATTGGTGTGCTTAGTTTAGTGAAATAATATACGGATTGAAGGTTATGGAGGGTTTTAGGGTTTAGGGTTTAGGGTTTAGGGTTACAGGGGTATCCCCGAATAATTGACATACTTATTTTGGGCTGAAATTTTGTCTACCCCCCCATTTTTGACGATTGCGCATCTAATGGTGCAAAAAACCACCCTAATAATATCACAGATTGCGAGATATAGCAACTTGGACTTTATTGAGGTGAGTTGACTTTCTTTATTTGATGTCATTTACAAGTTTAGTGATTGTTTAGGGTTAGGGTTTAGGGTTTAGGGTTTAGGGTTTAGGGTTTAGGGTTTAGGGTTACAGGGGTATCCCCGAATAATTGACATACTTATTTTGGGCTGAAATTTTGTCTACCCCCCCATTTTTGACGATTGCGCATCTAATGGTGCAAAAAACCACCCTAATAATATCACAGATTGCGAGATATAGCAACTTGGACTTTATTGGGGTGAGTTGACTTTCTTTATTTGATGTCATTTACAAGTTTTAACTTGATCTACCCCCTTATTTGTGGGCATTGTGAATCCAATGGTGGTCTTTGTTTTTTGAATTGAGTTTAGGGTTGGCTGCTGTAAGCGTTTCAAAAGTGGCTTTTAAAGTTGCTATCTTTGTGAGTTTGAGGAATTAGGAAGATTGGAAGGTACGTACCCCCCCATTTTTGAGGGTTGTGAACACATTGGAGTAATAAAAAGCCCAAACATAGGGCTTTTTTTGGAAGATATGGCCGGTTTGACCATATAAACCACCGATGTTGACTTTTTAGAGGCGGTTGCGGATGTGGATGAAATTTCAACATGATGTAGATCTTGGAGTGAGTGTTCCGAAATGGTATTACACTTGTTAATCGGACCTTGTATGCATGAGTTATGAATGGATGAAGTTTTGACTTTTCAAACTTCATCCAGCGTTTGCGATTGCATGGTAGGTCCAATCAGCAAGTGCCACGTCATTATGGAATCCCCTTGAAAAATTCTACACTAATATGCCTTTGAAAAAGAATCGCCCTTCTTTATGCAGAAGTTGAAATGAACAAATTGATTGTATGACCCCTCTAAGTTTCTATTTTTGGATATATTATAATATACCATTTCAAAGATGCTTTAATGCACTTTATAGACCTACTCTTGGAATCTTCATCCAATCTTTTAAAAGACGGTTATTGATGGATGAAGTTTTGACTTTTCAAACTTCATCCAGCTTTTGCGGTTGCATGTTAGGTCCAATCAGCAAGTGCCACGTCATTATGGAATCCCCTTGGAAAATTCTACAGAAAGATGCCCTTGAAAAAGAATCGCCCTTCTTTATGCAAAAGTCGAAATTGACATTTTGAATGTATGACCCCTTTAAATTTGTATGAATTAGGAGTGGAGGGTTTGAGTTCTACTTGTCGATGCCATATTGTGATTTTTGTGACTTATGGATGGATGAAGGTGGGTTCGTATTTAGGCTTTAGGAGAGAATATAAGAATATAAGAAATAACCTATATATATATATGAAATCAGAAATATGCATATCTGCAATCAAAGAAATACATATGAAAATACATAAAGTCATCTACGCTATAGAGCGGATGTGCATCCTCCACTCTGCTCCATAGAGACCAAGATAGTGACGAGCTGCGCCCACGCGGTCGGTATAGATGTTCCTCTTTGGGAGGAACTGACCTGTATAGGTGCTCCTAAGCATAAGCCCTGGAACTGTACGGTCTCTCACTCGACTCTGAAGGGCCCAATCTGCATGATCGAGGAAATCCTGGATGAGAGGTCGAAGCTCCGGATCATCCAATTCTACTCCCTCATAAGCAAAACCTAAGTCCTCCTCTACCTCCTGTGCTCTAGCCTCGGCCGCTCTAGCTACCTCTGCCCAAACCCGAGCCTGCTGTAGCTGCCGCTCCATGTATCTGCCGCTCCATCCGATAGCCTGACGAGCAAATGTGAGAGCACTCTGAATCTCTACTGATGGTGCATGCTCGTTTCTGCCATGGACCATAGCTGCAAGTCCTGCCAGAAAGTCTCGTGCAAACTCGAGAAGCCTCTCTATAGTAACCTCTCTGGTATCGAATGCCCCACCTAGTGCTCTCTCCACTCCTACAATGCTGAACAAGTCGTGCTCACTGCATAGCCGACGTCCGTCCACTACTAACTCTGTCCGCACTGTCAATTCTATCCGGATGCCGGATAGACGACTAAAGCGTAGGTCGTATGTCATGGCTGTCCAACGCTGCATCAAATCCTGTAGCTGCCTAAGTCGAGTGCGGATAGTAAACATCGTGGCCGGCATGTCATCGAGCATCCGTCTAGGTATAGGTTTAGGGTTTAGGATTACATGTGTGTTCCCGATAAAGTGGCATACCTTTTTTGTTGTTTTGAGGTGACCTACCCTCCCATTTTCGATGGTTGTGAATCCGAATATGTAATAAAATCTAATTATGCTATCACGGTTTAGGAGATATAGGTAGTTTGACTTTTCCAAATATGAATTGACTTTTAAGATTAATGAGGTGTTTGCATTTTTTGGGATGACGTACCCCCCCATTGTAAGGCATTGCGAATCCATTGGTGTGCTTAGTTTAGTGAAATAATATACGGTTTGAGGTTTGGGTTACATGTGTGTTCCCGATAAAGTGACATACTTTTTTTGTTGTTTTGAGGTGACCTACCCCCCCATTTTCGATGGTTGTGAATCCGAATATGTAATAAAATCTAATTATGCTATCACAGTTTAGGAGATATAGGTAGTTTGACTTTTCCAAATATGAATTGACTTTTAAGATTAATGAGGTGTTTGCATTTTTTGGGATGACGTACCTCTCCATTGTAAGGCATTGCGAATCCATTGGTGTGCTTAGTTTAGTGAAATAATATACGGATTGAAGGTTATGGAGGGTTTTAGGGTTTAGGGTTTAGGGTTTAGGGTTACAGGGGTATCCCCGAATAATTGACATACTTATTTTGGGCTGAAATTTTGTCTACCCCCCCATTTTTGACGATTGCGCATCTAATGGTGCAAAAAACCACCCTAATAATATCACAGATTGCGAGATATAGCAACTTGGACTTTATTGAGGTGAGTTGACTTTCTTTATTTGATGTCATTTACAAGTTTAGTGATTGTTTAGGGTTAGGGTTTAGGGTTTAGGGTTTAGGGTTTAGGGTTTAGGGTTTAGGGTTACAGGGGTATCCCCGAATAATTGACATACTTATTTTGGGCTGAAATTTTGTCTACCCCCCCATTTTTGACGATTGCGCATCTAATGGTGCAAAAAACCACCCTAATAATATCACAGATTGCGAGATATAGCAACTTGGACTTTATTGGGGTGAGTTGACTTTCTTTATTTGATGTCATTTACAAGTTTTAACTTGATCTACCCCCTTATTTGTGGGCATTGTGAATCCAATGGTGGTCTTTGTTTTTTGAATTGAGTTTAGGGTTGGCTGCTGTAAGCGTTTCAAAAGTGGCTTTTAAAGTTGCTATCTTTGTGAGTTTGAGGAATTAGGAAGATTGGGTTTAGGGTTTAGGGTTTAGGGTTACAGGGGTATCCCCGAATAATTGACATACTTATTTTGGGCTGAAATTTTGTCTACCCCCCCATTTTTGACGATTGCGCATCTAATGGTGCAAAAAACCACCCTAATAATATCACAGATTGCGAGATATAGCAACTTGGACTTTATTGGGGTGAGTTGACTTTCTTTATTTGATGTCATTTACAAGTTTTAACTTGATCTACCCCCTTATTTGTGGGCATTGTGAATCCAATGGTGGTCTTTGTTTTTTGAATTGAGTTTAGGGTTGGCTGCTGTAAGCGTTTCAAAAGTGGCTTTTAAAGTTGCTATCTTTGTGAGTTTGAGGAATTAGGAAGATTGGAAGGTACGTACCCCCCCATTTTTGAGGGTTGTGAACACATTGGAGTAATAAAAAGCCCAAACATAGGGCTTTTTTTGGAAGATATGGCCGGTTTGACCATATAAACCACCGATGTTGACTTTTTAGAGGCGGTTGCGGATGTGGATGAAATTTCAACATGATGTAGATCTTGGAGTGAGTGTTCCGAAATGGTATTACACTTGTTAATCGGACCTTGTATGCATGAGTTATGAATGGATGAAGTTTTGACTTTTCAAACTTCATCCAGCGTTTGCGATTGCATGGTAGGTCCAATCAGCAAGTGCCACGTCATTATGGAATCCCCTTGAAAAATTCTACACTAATATGCCTTTGAAAAAGAATCGCCCTTCTTTATGCAGAAGTTGAAATGAACAAATTGATTGTATGACCCCTCTAAGTTTCTATTTTTGGATATATTATAATATACCATTTCAAAGATGCTTTAATGCACTTTATAGACCTACTCTTGGAATCTTCATCCAATCTTTTAAAAGACGGTTATTGATGGATGAAGTTTTGACTTTTCAAACTTCATCCAGCTTTTGCGGTTGCATGTTAGGTCCAATCAGCAAGTGCCACGTCATTATGGAATCCCCTTAGAAAATTCTACACAAAGATGCCCTTGAAAAAGAATCGCCCTTCTTTATGCAAAAGTCGAAATTGACATTTTGAATGTATGACCCCTTTAAATTTGTATGAATTAGGAGTGGAGGGTTTGAGTTCTACTTGTCGATGCCATATTGTGATTTTTGTGACTTATGGATGGATGAAGGTGGGTTCGTATTTAGGCTTTAGGAGAGAATATAAGAATATAAGAAATAACCTATATATATATATGAAATCAGAAATATGCATATCTGCAATCAAAGAAATACATATGAAAATACATAAAGTCATCTACGCTATAGAGCGGATGTGCATCCTCCACTCTGCTCCATAGAGACCAAGATAGTGACGAGCTGCGCCCACGCGGTCGGTATAGATGTTCCTCTTTGGGAGGAACTGACCTGTATAGGTGCTCCTAAGCATAAGCCCTGGAACTGTACGGTCTCTCACTCGACTCTGAAGGGCCCAATCTGCATGATCGAGGAAATCCTGGATGAGAGGTCGAAGCTCCGGATCATCCAATTCTACTCCCTCATAAGCAAAACCTAAGTCCTCCTCTACCTCCTGTGCTCTAGCCTCGGCCGCTCTAGCTACCTCTGCCCAAACCCGAGCCTGCTGTAGCTGCCGCTCCATGTATCTGCCGCTCCATCCGATAGCCTGACGAGCAAATGTGAGAGCACTCTGAATCTCTACTGATGGTGCATGCTCGTTTCTGCCATGGACCATAGCTGCAAGTCCTGCCAGAAAGTCTCGTGCAAACTCGAGAAGCCTCTCTATAGTAACCTCTCTGGTATCGAATGCCCCACCTAGTGCTCTCTCCACTCCTACAATGCTGAACAAGTCGTGCTCACTGCATAGCCGACGTCCGTCCACTACTAACTCTGTCCGCACTGTCAATTCTATCCGGATGCCGGATAGACGACTAAAGCGTAGGTCGTATGTCATGGCTGTCCAACGCTGCATCAAATCCTGTAGCTGCCTAAGTCGAGTGCGGATAGTAAACATCGTGGCCGGCATGTCATCGAGCATCCGTCTAGGTATAGGTTTAGGGTTTAGGATTACATGTGTGTTCCCGATAAAGTGGCATACCTTTTTTGTTGTTTTGAGGTGACCTACCCTCCCATTTTCGATGGTTGTGAATCCGAATATGTAATAAAATCTAATTATGCTATCACGGTTTAGGAGATATAGGTAGTTTGACTTTTCCAAATATGAATTGACTTTTAAGATTAATGAGGTGTTTGCATTTTTTGGGATGACGTACCCCCCCATTGTAAGGCATTGCGAATCCATTGGTGTGCTTAGTTTAGTGAAATAATATACGGTTTGAGGTTTGGGTTACATGTGTGTTCCCGATAAAGTGACATACTTTTTTTGTTGTTTTGAGGTGACCTACCCCCCCATTTTCGATGGTTGTGAATCCGAATATGTAATAAAATCTAATTATGCTATCACAGTTTAGGAGATATAGGTAGTTTGACTTTTCCAAATATGAATTGACTTTTAAGATTAATGAGGTGTTTGCATTTTTTGGGATGACGTACCTCTCCATTGTAAGGCATTGCGAATCCATTGGTGTGCTTAGTTTAGTGAAATAATATACGGATTGAAGGTTATGGAGGGTTTTAGGGTTTAGGGTTTAGGGTTTAGGGTTACAGGGGTATCCCCGAATAATTGACATACTTATTTTGGGCTGAAATTTTGTCTACCCCCCCATTTTTGACGATTGCGCATCTAATGGTGCAAAAAACCACCCTAATAATATCACAGATTGCGAGATATAGCAACTTGGACTTTATTGAGGTGAGTTGACTTTCTTTATTTGATGTCATTTACAAGTTTAGTGATTGTTTAGGGTTAGGGTTTAGGGTTTAGGGTTTAGGGTTTAGGGTTTAGGGTTTAGGGTTACAGGGGTATCCCCGAATAATTGACATACTTATTTTGGGCTGAAATTTTGTCTACCCCCCCATTTTTGACGATTGCGCATCTAATGGTGCAAAAAACCACCCTAATAATATCACAGATTGCGAGATATAGCAACTTGGACTTTATTGGGGTGAGTTGACTTTCTTTATTTGATGTCATTTACAAGTTTTAACTTGATCTACCCCCTTATTTGTGGGCATTGTGAATCCAATGGTGGTCTTTGTTTTTTGAATTGAGTTTAGGGTTGGCTGCTGTAAGCGTTTCAAAAGTGGCTTTTAAAGTTGCTATCTTTGTGAGTTTGAGGAATTAGGAAGATTGGAAGGTACGTACCCCCCCATTTTTGAGGGTTGTGAACACATTGGAGTAATAAAAAGCCCAAACATAGGGCTTTTTTTGGAAGATATGGCCGGTTTGACCATATAAACCACCGATGTTGACTTTTTAGAGGCGGTTGCGGATGTGGATGAAATTTCAACATGATGTAGATCTTGGAGTGAGTGTTCCGAAATGGTATTACACTTGTTAATCGGACCTTGTATGCATGAGTTATGAATGGATGAAGTTTTGACTTTTCAAACTTCATCCAGCGTTTGCGATTGCATGGTAGGTCCAATCAGCAAGTGCCACGTCATTATGGAATCCCCTTGAAAAATTCTACACTAATATGCCTTTGAAAAAGAATCGCCCTTCTTTATGCAGAAGTTGAAATGAACAAATTGATTGTATGACCCCTCTAAGTTTCTATTTTTGGATATATTATAATATACCATTTCAAAGATGCTTTAATGCACTTTATAGACCTACTCTTGGAATCTTCATCCAATCTTTTAAAAGACGGTTATTGATGGATGAAGTTTTGACTTTTCAAACTTCATCCAGCTTTTGCGGTTGCATGTTAGGTCCAATCAGCAAGTGCCACGTCATTATGGAATCCCCTTGGAAAATTCTACAGAAAGATGCCCTTGAAAAAGAATCGCCCTTCTTTATGCAAAAGTCGAAATTGACATTTTGAATGTATGACCCCTTTAAATTTGTATGAATTAGGAGTGGAGGGTTTGAGTTCTACTTGTCGATGCCATATTGTGATTTTTGTGACTTATGGATGGATGAAGGTGGGTTCGTATTTAGGCTTTAGGAGAGAATATAAGAATATAAGAAATAACCTATATATATATATGAAATCAGAAATATGCATATCTGCAATCAAAGAAATACATATGAAAATACATAAAGTCATCTACGCTATAGAGCGGATGTGCATCCTCCACTCTGCTCCATAGAGACCAAGATAGTGACGAGCTGCGCCCACGCGGTCGGTATAGATGTTCCTCTTTGGGAGGAACTGACCTGTATAGGTGCTCCTAAGCATAAGCCCTGGAACTGTACGGTCTCTCACTCGACTCTGAAGGGCCCAATCTGCATGATCGAGGAAATCCTGGATGAGAGGTCGAAGCTCCGGATCATCCAATTCTACTCCCTCATAAGCAAAACCTAAGTCCTCCTCTACCTCCTGTGCTCTAGCCTCGGCCGCTCTAGCTACCTCTGCCCAAACCCGAGCCTGCTGTAGCTGCCGCTCCATGTATCTGCCGCTCCATCCGATAGCCTGACGAGCAAATGTGAGAGCACTCTGAATCTCTACTGATGGTGCATGCTCGTTTCTGCCATGGACCATAGCTGCAAGTCCTGCCAGAAAGTCTCGTGCAAACTCGAGAAGCCTCTCTATAGTAACCTCTCTGGTATCGAATGCCCCACCTAGTGCTCTCTCCACTCCTACAATGCTGAACAAGTCGTGCTCACTGCATAGCCGACGTCCGTCCACTACTAACTCTGTCCGCACTGTCAATTCTATCCGGATGCCGGATAGACGACTAAAGCGTAGGTCGTATGTCATGGCTGTCCAACGCTGCATCAAATCCTGTAGCTGCCTAAGTCGAGTGCGGATAGTAAACATCGTGGCCGGCATGTCATCGAGCATCCGTCTAGGTATAGGTTTAGGGTTTAGGATTACATGTGTGTTCCCGATAAAGTGGCATACCTTTTTTGTTGTTTTGAGGTGACCTACCCTCCCATTTTCGATGGTTGTGAATCCGAATATGTAATAAAATCTAATTATGCTATCACGGTTTAGGAGATATAGGTAGTTTGACTTTTCCAAATATGAATTGACTTTTAAGATTAATGAGGTGTTTGCATTTTTTGGGATGACGTACCCCCCCATTGTAAGGCATTGCGAATCCATTGGTGTGCTTAGTTTAGTGAAATAATATACGGTTTGAGGTTTGGGTTACATGTGTGTTCCCGATAAAGTGACATACTTTTTTTGTTGTTTTGAGGTGACCTACCCCCCCATTTTCGATGGTTGTGAATCCGAATATGTAATAAAATCTAATTATGCTATCACAGTTTAGGAGATATAGGTAGTTTGACTTTTCCAAATATGAATTGACTTTTAAGATTAATGAGGTGTTTGCATTTTTTGGGATGACGTACCTCTCCATTGTAAGGCATTGCGAATCCATTGGTGTGCTTAGTTTAGTGAAATAATATACGGATTGAAGGTTATGGAGGGTTTTAGGGTTTAGGGTTTAGGGTTTAGGGTTACAGGGGTATCCCCGAATAATTGACATACTTATTTTGGGCTGAAATTTTGTCTACCCCCCCATTTTTGACGATTGCGCATCTAATGGTGCAAAAAACCACCCTAATAATATCACAGATTGCGAGATATAGCAACTTGGACTTTATTGAGGTGAGTTGACTTTCTTTATTTGATGTCATTTACAAGTTTAGTGATTGTTTAGGGTTAGGGTTTAGGGTTTAGGGTTTAGGGTTTAGGGTTTAGGGTTTAGGGTTACAGGGGTATCCCCGAATAATTGACATACTTATTTTGGGCTGAAATTTTGTCTACCCCCCCATTTTTGACGATTGCGCATCTAATGGTGCAAAAAACCACCCTAATAATATCACAGATTGCGAGATATAGCAACTTGGACTTTATTGGGGTGAGTTGACTTTCTTTATTTGATGTCATTTACAAGTTTTAACTTGATCTACCCCCTTATTTGTGGGCATTGTGAATCCAATGGTGGTCTTTGTTTTTTGAATTGAGTTTAGGGTTGGCTGCTGTAAGCGTTTCAAAAGTGGCTTTTAAAGTTGCTATCTTTGTGAGTTTGAGGAATTAGGAAGATTGGGTTTAGGGTTTAGGGTTTAGGGTTTAGGGTTTAGGGTTTAGGGTTTAGGGTTTAGGGTTTAGGGTTTAGGGTTTAGGGTTTAGGGTTTAGGGTTTAGGGTTTAGGGTTTAGGGTTTAGGGTTTAGGGTTTAGGGTTTAGGGTTTAGGGTTTAGGGTTTAGGGTTTAGGGTTTAGGGTTTAGGGTTTAGGGTTTAGGGTTTAGGGTTTAGGGTTTAGGGTTTAGGGTTTAGGGTTTAGGGTTTAGGGTTTAGGGTTTAGGGTTTAGGGTTTAGGGTTTAGGGTTTAGGGTTCAGGGTTTAGGGGTTTAGGGTTTAGGGTTTAGGGTTTAGGGTTTAGGGTTTAGGGTTTAGGGTTTAGGGTTTAGGGTTTAGGGTTTTAGGGTTTAGGGTTTAGGGTTTAGGGTTTAGGGTTTAGGGTTTAGGGTTTAGGGTTTAGGGTTTAGGGTTTAGGGTTTAGGGTTTAGGGTTTAGGGTTTAGGGTTTAGGGTTTAGGGTTTAGGGTTTAGGGTTTAGGGTTTAGGGTTTAGGGTTTAGGGTTTAGGGTTTAGGGTTTAGGGTTTAGGGTTTAGGGTTTAGGGTTTAGGGTTTAGGGTTTAGGGTTTAGGGTTTAGGGTTTAGGGTTTAGGGTTTAGGGTTTTAGGGTTTAGGGTTTAGGGGTTTAGGGTTTAGGGTTTAGGGTTTAGGGTTTAGGGTTTAGGGTTTAGGGTTTAGGGTTTAGGGTTTAGGGTTTAGGGTTTAGGGTTTAGGGTTTAGGGTTTAGGGTTTAGGGTTTAGGGTTTAGGGTTTAGGGTTTAGGGTTTAGGGTTTAGGGTTTAGGGTTTAGGGTTTAGGGTTTAGGGTTTAGGGTTTAGGGTTTAGGGTTTAGGGTTTAGGGTTTAGGGTTTAGGGTTTAGGGTTTAGGGTTTAGGGTTTAGGGTTTAGGGTTTAGGGTTTAGGGTTTAGGGTTTAGGGTTTAGGGTTTAGGGTTTAGGGTTTAGGGTTTAGGGTTTAGGGTTTAGGGTTTAGGGTTTAGGGTTTAGGGTTTAGGGTTTAGGGTTTAGGGTTTAGGGTTTAGGGTTTAGGGTTTAGGGTTTAGGGTTTAGGGTTTAGGGTTTAGGTATGGTTTTAGGGTTTAGGGTTTAGGGTTTAGGGTTTAGGGTTTAGGGTTTAGGGTTTAGGGTTTAGGGTTTAGGGTTTAGGGTTTAGGGTTTAGGGTTTAGGGTTTAGGGTTTAGGGTTTAGGG